>JAHZNF010002743.1:0-31406 GCA_027744215.1 Troglopedetes dispersus
GAAAACTCTCTATTATCGATTATGGTTCTGAAAGAAATGGTGTGACTCAGGTACCGCGCCGAACAAGCTTCAAAATAGAAAAACGCCGTAATGTATGATTATGTACACGTTTACGAAATATTTCCTAACTGTAGCCCGAAGTCACCACCTTGTAGTACTGTGCAGGAGAGAATCTTTTAGTACTGTGCAGTTGACTGTTCCTTAATTCACTACTTTCTTCCCTGGAGATAATTTTATTGTCCATTTCCGTTTTTTATAGTTATTTGGTTGAAGAATGCATTCCTTGGGATAAAGAATTTGAAGCAAAATGGGTGAAGCAACAAAAATTCTTTCTCTTCGTAATCGTTTTCCTTTCTGCTTATACATGTTATAGCGGTGCCGGATCTTCTGTCGGAAAATGAAGGTGTATGATATATTATGGCGTCTTCCACATACCCAGTGTGATGGTGGCTACGGCTGTGATCATCCAACATCATCATCATTAAGAGAAAACACTCATAGCATTGGTACCTTTTTATGCATTTGCCTTATTTTCATGCAATAATGCTTTCCTTAGACTCTCCCAATAACATGAATATACCAGCAAGGCTGGTAGAAGTCAAGTTCTACAAAAAAGTTGCGTAAGAAAATTTTGTTATTATGCTCATTCGTGCCTCGACTGATGCCAAATCCGGGATATTTATATCTGAGAAATAAAAAATGAATAATTATTGCGTGTGACTAATAAACTGAATTAAACCGCCACTCGACCGCGAGTCTAATTTAGTTTTGCTCTCTGACTCTTTTCTTCCGAGATGCAAATAGTTGTTTTGAGGAGTTATATAATATTGAAGATGACCTCTAGTAGCCTTTGAGACTGAAGGACGATTCCGGGATTGTGAAATTTTATATTAATAGTCATGCTGTCGCTTACACTTCACCTTCAGAATTAATCACTCTACAAGGGATTCAGGATGTGTGTAGATCACTGCTCCCATGTATTTTTATCGTTCTTGTGACTCGTCCTCGAAGGAACAACAAAATAAAGATTTAAACAATTTAATATCTACCTAAACGCAACACGGAGGAACACTTGCTTCAACAAAAGACGTAATGCCGGGAACCCATAAAGGCCACTAATACAAATTGATAAAGTAACACATTGTTAAAAGAAACCTCTTCATAATCACTTCACTCTCAGACGGAGTTTTTTAGATTTGAATTTATCTAGCAAGCAGACATCTTGCTTGGTTTTCTATTATATGTATATGTACATATATGTAATAGTTAGTGACTACAAAAGCTCGCCTTCAAAAATTCGTAACGATTGTGGTAATTTTCATGATTTCATTAGACTGCCTCTTTCATGGGTAAATGAAAATGATGTCACAAGGAAACACATACATTTTACTCTAATACTTTATGGAAATAGATGTTCAACTCTAAGCAACTTTCTTGCTAGAACTAACTAGCTGCCGCCTTTCCCGCGGATATGGGCAGATACTTTTGCAGGACATATTTCCGCTTACCATGCTACGTGTATAAAATCTAGGAGCGGAGAAAATGACAAATCCAAATCCGGGTCAGTTTGAGGAAAGAAAAAATAGTTTTACGTGAAAAGCGTACCGTGGAAAGATTTCTGTTGCAATAAAAGAACCACTATCGTAACCCGTATACCAAAGAATGTCCACAAATTTAATGTTCGACAACAGTTAGTTCGACGGAAAATGTGTGTCAAACAAAATGTTCGACAAATAAAAATACTAACCAAATGGTTCAAATGGTAACAATGTCAGCCATCCAAAATGTACCAACGACAAAAAATTCTTATTTTTTTGTCAAATCACAGAATTTTACGGTTTATCAAGTTAAGTTTTGTTTTTCTTTTAGATATTTTGTAAATATTTTCTGAAAAGTTTACTCGGAGATTAATGGGCTTGTCACTTTCTTTGTACACGATCATTTTGAGAAATGTTTCACGAGCGCTAAGATTAATTTACAATTTACAATGTATTTGAATAGTTGTTGGAAGGAGTTGGCTCTTGTTGACGTAGCTGCAATTATGTAAATTGGTGCTATTTTTCATATATTTATTCAAGTCATATTATTTTTTGCATTGTTTAAAATAAAAAAGTAGCTATACTTAAAGTCAGAAACGATTGAGAATTTACTACATGTTCAAAAAATACATTAAGATTAGATAATGTACGTGCGAATGTGTGCACATGCTTGTCAAATGTCTAAAAGTAAGGCCTGGGTGATTTCTAAAAACATCTGATAATATTTTTGTCATTGGTTCATTTTGGATTTCGGGCATTTGTATTTAGCATTCGAACATTTTGATTCTCGGATGTTTTCTGTCGAGCTATCTATAATCGCTGTTTACTTTAAATTTCGGAACATTTCACATCACCGCAACCAGTGTGGATGCAGTAAATAATAACTTCTAAAAAGTTGAAAAGAGGGAGCTCGCTAGTCTGCCGGTCTGACTTACTGACGCAGGTTTTTCAGCAAACTTTGAGCTCGTGCCTGACTAAAAGATGTTCTTTTGTAAAAAAAAATACTGAACGTTGAGAGAATTCCTATCCGTCCTATTGGTATTGCTTCTAGAGCTAATGCTGTGACGAATGTGTACCAGCCTTTTAGGTCATTCGTTGAATGTTATCTCCCATAAAGTATACATACGTATCTGGTGCTTTCTCATGTGGGTAAATGGGCATACAACAGTTTCATTGCAGACCTCTTCTCCCTCTTGAATGGACCTTTGTCATAGTCTTGTCACGTCCCAAGAAATGGTTTATTTCCCATCGAGGTGAAAGCTAACTTTTTCCTCTGGAGGAAAAATAGTCTTACAAGTGAGAAGGGAACGAATAAAATAGAACCACTTTGCTGTGTGCTTTGTACATAATATCCTAGTACTTCACGAGAGCTAAAAATGGTCGCAAAAGATTTATACAAGAGTTTTAAACAGCAACCTACGCAAGAACAGATGCGAACCTGCCACTTTTCCACTTACTTAATCTATTCAGAATAAGCAGCAAATAATCATGCCATTAGTTGACATTATTCATTCCACTTCCTTTTTCACCAACACTAAACGTGCAATGCATTTGGTACACTTCTACTACTCTGCTGGACGCACTCTAACCCAGTACCCTTAGTTATGTATTAGCTAAGTACAAATTATCCTTTAAGATATTTAAACAGGATACAGAAGGCAAATACATACTTCTTGGTAAATGTTACAATTTACTGTTGCTCCTTTCCAAAATCAAGTAAAACAAGAAAAATCACAATCACAATACAAAAGTACCTACATACATACGTACGATACGTGATATGGCAATTCTAAAATAAGACGTGTAGAAAAGAGTAAATGTTGTTTGAGAAAAATTCAGAGTATCGGTTTCCAGTTTACGTAGAATGTTGGTTGTTATTCTGCTGCAGCCTCTGCAAAGCAAGATGATTCAGTGGGCGTCGTCGTTATCAGATCTACCTTGACTTGAAACATACCTGTCATCCCTACCTAGTTTTGAAGTGATTGAGGAAAAGTACATAGTCTGGGAGGGGACGAAGAAGTCTGCATCTTAGGTTTGCGAACCTTACTTGCAGCAATACATTGCTCATCCCCATCTAATGATTACGCTTGGAACCAGCAAATCCATCCACGCTAAGCTGTCACGTTCTCAACCATCGAAGCCATGTTTGATTACGTATATGTAGCTCTCCAACTTGCCGAAAAAGAAAGCAAGTACAATAGGAACCACACAATTTTCTCTTCTGCAATCTGATCGTCATCATTATCTGAATCAGATGACTGAGGAAACTTTTTTAAAAAACGAAGAGAGTAAGAAGTTTACAAGAACGACTTGAAGGACTACTTTGAGCGGATAAGTTTCACGTTGACGCTTGTAAAACTTTATTTCACAGTCAGCTTAACTTGTCGGCTAAGCTTGTATATTTGTATTTTTCACTTAAATACATTCGACTTGTTCGTTCAAGTGGTAGATAAAATCATTGAAACTGGAAACGAACTCACAAGTGTGACATTGTAATCACCATGCACGTGTATATACAATAGTTATAGTACTCCATCATCACCACAGAATTGGCACATAAATAGGGAGGACGTGATTGTGAAAGCTGCGATCACGTAATGATATCTTATTTAATGCCATCATTTTTTTCTGCAATTTGCCTCATCTGAAATGATATTTGATATAGAACGACTTGTTAGTCATCCTATCCCATACTTTCGGTTTCGATCATAATTAGAGTGGATGTGTTAAAGTGTAACGATATGACATTGCGAAAGTTCTTTTGCAGTAACAATATCGGACAGTTTCTTTTTATATCTTCAATTCAATTGAAAAATTTTCATTGCAACTGCATATATGAAGTTCATGATACTTTCGGATTTTACAACTGTGAATTTGAATCTATGTATCACATCAAGTTAATACTGGGATCCGACTTCTCATCCTTTATTAACCATATATTTTACTTTATTATTACTGTTACTTTCACTCATTGCAATAAAATCAGTTCGTGAGGCATGACCTGAAGTTTGAAGAATGAAATTATAACTCGATCCAATCTAGTAAAAATGTTTTCTTCTGACATGCTCAAGATAAGTTCAAATGACTCCTTTTATCTTTGCAATGCAATGGCCGCCTTCAATAAAAAATAATGAACGAGAGTTGTGTACCATGATCTCCACACTTACACTTTCACAGGAAAGTGAACTCTTTGTCTGAAATGTATAGATCTCGTCTCACATTATCCCAGTCGGCTAAGACACTCCACACCCGTCGCTTTGAGGGCATTCTGAAACATTTGTGTAATTTCAAGGGAGGCAGACCAATTTAGCCAAATTGAGGCAAATAGAAACCCACATGCGTTGGAGGTTTCCGCTTCCCAAATGTTGCCTCTCAAGAAAGGATAATGAGGAAGAAACTTTATTTCAGTACCCTTTCTTGACAAGTGAACCTTACCAGTCTCATCCACTCTCGTACAAAATGTCTTGGAAAGCGTACGTGAGCATTCGGGTACGTGATAGTTGATAAATCAAGGGAAGGCGAATTTTAGTTTATCCGACCTGGCTGCCTTCTCTGCTTCTCTGATGAAGTCAATCAAAACATTCGGAAGAAGAGAGAACCAGAAAAGTAGAACGGAATGAATGAAGCGAGCAACAAAAAGATGTGATTCTTTGAAACAATTCTTCACATTTTTTCTTTGATTCGCTCAACTCATCCTTTTTGTAGCATCCCAGAAATTAGTAACTGTTGTAGCGGCTTTGTCTCAGAACTATCTTGTAAGAAACTACCACCACGACTACTTTAAAATTGTTACACTTTCCAAATAAATGAAAAGAAGACAAGATCATTAAAAAAATATTTTTATAACATAACAGGAAAGAAAGACTTCCCTTTTCTACGATTTTCTCCCTTCGGATCCCCTTATTTCGCCAGTTTGTAGTCAACTTCATTCGATCTCAATTCAAAAGTTCACCGGAAAATATAATAGATTTTAAAACTTGGGTTAAACTTTTTCTCGACATTTTCTTTTTCCAATCTCTGTAATCTCTAATATTCATACGAACTACGCTACGCAGTAAAAAGAACTTTTAAGCATTCTCGGAAACGAAATATTTAGTATTCTGTTATATCGATTTGCACAAAATAATATAATACGGATTTTACACAATTTGTACAATTACCTATTGATATTGGTATAGTGTCCTCAGTTCTGTAAATTTATGGAAATGACAAAAGAAAAACGGAGAATACATAGTATTGTATAATGTTTTAGAAATTGGGAAAACCGACTTGCCGGTTTGCATTTAACATCTATATGTATTTAAATTAAGTCGAAAACTCGTTGGAGTAAGCGTGTATGAGAGATTATTATTAAGGTAATCTGTAACAAAGAAATCGTGTCAACTCTGCTCGTAAACGTTTCTCTGCTACCGGTTCAGTAGGTTTTCAGCTTCCAGCAGAAATAATTTACTGTGATCGGTAGTGGTAACCTCTGGTTCAGCTCAGTTGCTTCAAAGATTTTTCACTAAAATTCTTACTCTTCCAGGATATTATGACCTAAAAAAACATTATGTAGAATCCTGCCATGCCACGACTTAAATGTTTTAAAGGATCCACCTTGCAGAAAGGACAACAGAACATCTGCTCTGTGTAAAGCATTAATACACGTACTTTACCCAATTCTATTACCTCAGACTTGCTAAGTATTGCTGATGTATTCACTCACACCAAGTTGTAAGTTTCACAAATCACTAGCATCATTCATTAATTCGCCTTCTGTCTGACTACTACTGGAATTCGCCACGGAGCTGTAGCACGGAAGGAGAAGTAGAGACTATAGGAACCAACGATAAAAATAGATGATAAAACAGGAGTCTTGAGAAAGTTGAGAAGGAGGATGAAAGAAAAGCATGTGTGGTTGTTGATGGTGGTGGAGGTGGATGAGCATCATTAAGGCCCAAGTGGAATGTGCATGCGTAGTCACTCCAACGGATTACAATTTTTTGGAAGATGAAATGATGTGTTTAGTAGTCCTCGACGTGCTTAAGTACGAACTCTCTTAAGCCTTCGCAAACATATAACCATGGGCCGTTACCATCCCACTGTATAGAAATTTTGCAGTTGTGTATTATTTACCATTTGATGCTCTTCGTCTGCTGAATCGAGAGCAGAAGAGATATGTGGATGGGAAGAAGTTAGCGAGGCGTTTACAGTTTCCCACTGAAAGGCAGTTCTACTAGTGCTGCTATCCCATTTTGTTGAGCGAGTGTATTGATTAGATAGACATATATCGAGAAAGCCTATGGAATGTAATTTTGGTGACAGAAGGAGGGCATTCCTATGTGCCCGTTACCTTTTAACGTTGCTATTTTTGAAACACACCTGAAAGCCACTTGTATGCCTGCATGACGACAATAAGCACACTTGAACAAAATCAAAATAAATGCGGAGAGACTGTAATACCATACTGGCAACTGGGCCATGCTAGTAACTAAAATAGTGATGTCCAGTGCATATTTGAAAATTCTATTGTTGTCCTATAAACGGGCTGATATATTTGATTTGAAGGATGAAAGTGACGGCTGGATATCAATATCTATTACAAGAGACGATTGCGAAGTTGTCCATGTTGCGTGAGCTTGTCCAGTGGATCAAAAACGTGATTGACAAGTACACTTCATTTCGTTGGTTGCAAAGTCCAAGTTGCCCCAATTGAATTATTACTGTATCGCTTTAAACTCTTCAACAAAGAGAATTTTAAAAGGTTTTGCTTCATTTCACAACTCACAACTCCTCAAGATCTCCCTTGTTTTCGTATCTCAAACGCCTCTCAAAAGCAAGTATTTGTATTCGTACAACAAAGAATATTGTCAACGAAAAAGAAAACGAACCGGCTGCGTTATTTCAAGGCCAGTGAACCATAAATCTCAAAGCTGGCAAAGGAACGTGCTCTGTCAATATATTTACCTAGCTCCAGCCAAGGGAAGGAGCTCCTTCTGTGCACCTATTTCTTTCACATGGAAGGAAATGAAGGAATACCGAACAAAACACCGGGCTTGCAGAATCCTCAAAGCGACAGATGTAATATAATGCAAAGCATTTAATGCAATTTCTGAAGGAAGACACAGAGACTCCTGCGAAAACCAGCAGGTCCTCAACTCAGCAAAGTACCAATTTTTCGTCTGCTTAAAACAGGTAACGACAACAGTAAGAAGAGACATTGGATGTTACTTTACGCAAACATATTTATGTACTTATGTGTTTATCCTTTGCCACAAAACCAGACAGAAAACAAGTGAACCAATTCAATCTATGTTTGAGTAGACATTTCTCTGTACTTTATCAGGCAGAAATAGACCAGAATCAACTTTAGTAGTCACAAGGGAGCAGCATCANCAATTTTGCGTCTGCTTAAAACAGGTAACGACAACAGTAAGAAGAGACATTGGATGTTACTTTACGCAAACATATTTATGTACTTATGTGTTTATCCTTTGCCACAAAACCAGACAGAAAACAAGTGAACCAATTCAATCTATGTTTGAGTAGACATTTCTCTGTACTTTATCAGGCAGAAATAGACCAGAATCAACTTTAGTAGTCACAAGGGAGCAGCATCATTTTACAATTTTGTTCTTAATATTGTCTTCCATTAAGTATTGTTTGTCTGGAGAGGAGTGAAAAGTTTCACAACTTCTTTTCCCTTCTTTCATAAAAGTTTCCTGTTACTGTTCCAGTCCGCTTTATCATGTTCTTTGAAGAGCAAATGAATTTGAAACCAGCAATAGTTTTTGGATCCTACTTCTGTGCTAAGAAAAGAAACTAAAGCAACAAAGTATATAGTAGGTTGTTTAGTTCTCTTCTTAGTTCCAACATAATAGGATTTTGCATTTCAACACAATCTGTATAAAAAGCTCCCTGAAAGTAACGTTAGCTGCTTTACAAAGGTTGATTCCAGTGTCACACGAGAAAAGATGACAGAATATGATTCAGATTGCCCTCTTTTGAAATTTAATTCCCATTCAGAAATTCTACCTACCTAACACCACTCATTTCAGCGAGTAAGCTTGAATTCTATAAACAAGTCCACCCATTTCTCCGCTCAGTTTCATGCTCTGGTCGAAAGCAAATATTATGCGACCTGTCCGGTTTGGAGCTCATCTCTCAGACTCTCATACATAAGCTTCACTGTAGTACATAGTTTGCTTGCACCACGCAGTTCTACAAACTGTATCCTGTATCGCAGATAAACTGACAAACATTGAACACAAATGCAACTCAGCTTAAAAGATAGAGCCGTTATCTTCACCGAAGTCAATTTTTATAAACTATGTACATACATACATAGTTTTTATCTAATGGTGAATATTGGAATAAATAAATTGGAAAACACAAGACCCACAACGCAATAATCGTTTTCAATAACCTTTTACAACTATCTTGTTTCAGCATCATCCTCCATTTGTGGTCATATTTCTACCTTTAGTGTTATCTGACTTTTCTATCTTCAATCTTATCTGACTTATTGTGTTTAAAACCATACACCACACTTTCCGAATTTATTGGGGCGAAGCTCATAGATCCACGATAAACCATGACAAGAAAATATTGAAGGCATAAAAAATTATCTAACCACAAAGCAATTTTGTTTAGATTTGTCATAATCTGATCTGTAGACTGAAATAGGTAGCACAAACAAACCGAGGAGGTGCAAGCAATGGGATTACGAAAAGCTTTCTCCAATGTACATAGGATCACCAATCTCCTTCAGTCTGAACATAATATCGCAACATTGCACGTTCAGGCCGTGTTTGCAAAATAAGAAAAAGAAAAAAACCTGCCGGAGAGTCAGAAATCCAGAAAGCACAAAAGAACAGACAGCTAAGATGGAAATCTCCGGCGTGTTTCAAATGTAGTTAACCTTTCAATATACCAACCGTAGCTTTCCAGGGACGGCAAAGGATAGGTGAGCAGATTCGAATGATAACTGAGAGCGTCGCATTTTTCTCTTGTTCCTTAATCTTTCTTTCCAGTCGACCGCTCGCAGACGTTCTAACTGTAAGCCAAAATAAATGGAAGAAATGAGAACATATATAAAAATAAAAGAAAAATATGTAGCGAAGTTGTACACATTTGTTTTCACAGAAGTACACAATAATAAAATACATAATTTGGTGTACCAGGCAATTCCAATAAATGTGGATTTCGAGTGGTTTTTTGAGCATCACTTTTCCTAACGTGTGTACAGACGATCTCAAGAACGGAAAATTGAACGGAAATTTACTTATCTGAAGGACATGCCCTGCATCCTCTCTCTCCCCTGCTTCCTGCGTCAGCTTACAACAGCCAGTTGCATATAATGTTCTACCCGCACATTTTTATTTCGCTCACATTTTGTAAAGCAGGCAGAAAGTGTGTGTGTGTGTGTGCACGGTGTACTATCATGTGGGAGCGCATCTGCTTTGTGTGAAATAATACATTTGTCCTAAGCAACCTTTCAGCAAGCCTGAGCGCAGAATGAAGCAGTTACTATAAAAAGCACTTTCTAGTGGGTACGTTTTTACATCATAGCACAGAGGAAACTGCTACAATCATGTTGATGATGAACTACTGAAGTGTATTCGTGTGTGGATGCCTAACAGAACTTTATAACTGGGGAAGTGGAGAAAGCTAAGACGGAAATCTCCTCCCCTCATTTCATCTCAAAAGGAGAAATTGGAAATTTGAAATCCCACAAGTATCCCGAGCTCGGTAATAATAAGCGTGCTCTCTTTGCACAACTTGCTTAGCTTACCACTGCACCATGATGAAATAGTATTAGCATATGAGGGAACTGTCTTGGTGTCTGTGGTTCTGGTAGCCCGTATTACCAGTGTCAAGAGATTACGGTCACTGCGTGCGTAGTGGTGAAAGTCATTGGTCTAACACGTTTGCCTGGGTAGAAAAGGCTTCTGAGAAAGTGAAGTAGTCCGAAGACGAAATGCTTAATGTAGGAGAAACTAACTAGACTAGAGACTTTTGCAAACGCAATAATGCTAATGAAATCTTTTGCTCTTCATTCACTCACTATTCACAACTACCTCACCTTGTCTACTATGTTTTGCTTCAAATACCCACTCGCCTGTTAGCCAGTCCACTTTGTGTGAGACAGGTCAACGGAGCGAGGAGTATTGGTTGGATAAAAGTAAGGGCTGACTTTTATAGTGATGAACCTGTGGCCAGTCATCCGAAAGGATAAAGAAACTGCTGAATGATGATATGGGAGATTCAGAAGTTAAGATTCAAATGAATTGTTTATTGGTTTGGTACCACTTACAAAATGTTACTTTACAAGAAAAGAGTCTCAACAGTAGCATAATTTATCCCCGGAGCGATTACCAAAACTAATTTCAATGTTGGCAAACTACCATATAGCCCTGAAATCCAAGAAGGGAAAATGTTACTATTAAACTGCTTTCTTGTATTTTGGCAGTAGAAATAGTGCCACAATGGCAATTTGTAGCTATTTGATTAACCTGCAAGATTCAACAGATGCTTGCCACGTTATTATGTGTATTATTTTTCTTTTATTATTCCTTCTGTTTTTTTCGCGCACACATGCAGAAAATACCTTCTTTGCTTTAAACTTTACACCATAGACGCACGAGTAAAGCTCAGAGGAGCAGAATGCAGCGATATTATGTATGTTTTTATCATGCTTCTCTCTGTGTACACATGCATTAAAACATTCTTTATCCTGTGGTGTAAGCAAAGAATCTTTTGCTTATTCTTTCAAATATCAAATATGTTTGTATTAATGCTTCGCTGCGTGTTCTGTGACTGATATCTCTCCTGGTTTTTTTCGTAGCCATTTTATTATTCCTGTCTCTACTTGCCTCAGTGCCTGACTGTATAAGTCTAATAGTATGTGCTTGAAAATTCTATACACCTATCCAATATTATTACGGGACACCGAGGAAAGATACTAGTAAATATTCCAAGCATGTCACACATAAGGTGAAATTCTGGTCCCGTTCTCACTCAATTTATTCTCCCAGTTTCCATTTCCATGTGTTTTATACTCCTCATTTCTTTATGATTCGCTTCTTTTTTAAACTGCCTATCTGCTTTCCTTGCAGCGCTGTCGTAACTGTGTGACTCCTTACCTTTCTTGTCTGCTCTTGCAAGTATGTATAAAAAGGGTTTTTGTGCAAAGTCAGGTATGCGATGTCTACGAGAATTGACAAGAGTTGGTGTGTCGACGATGTGATGTAATAACAGGAAAGAGTAGAATGCCTTGGTTGCCCCAAACAGTGAAAGTTTTGGTCGGTAACGAATATAAAAGTGATTTTGTTGAGAAATCACTTTCACTCTGACTTCATCTTCGAGTTTTTCTTGTCACCAGCACTGGGAATGTAACAAGCTACATACAACAGGCTATCCAGGCATACACAATTTCGTGTTGAAACCTGCCTTTATTTTGTAGACCACTTTAAGATATAAACTTTTACTTGTTGTGTCTTTTGTGACTTGTGAAAAATATTTTTACTACAAATGAGAGAGAAAATCAAGAGTAGTCTAAATTGAACTTATTACTATATTATGCGAAACCCTTCCACATCCTTTGGAGCACGTAAGGCTTACCCCTTCATTCCATTTTTTCTTGTTTTGACTGATGGTGATCTTTAAGAGAAGGACACACTGCAACAACACTCGGAGAAAGCAAGATAACTAACCTAAAGAAAAAGGGAGCAGTTCTATGCTTGAATAAATTGGAACTTAGTCAAGCTTTTCTCCATTTTTGCGTCATTAAATGAGACCCATTCAGATTTTCTTTCCTCTCTCCTTAGTTTTATCTTCATTCTTTCGAGCACTTGATGTTGGGGAAGGAAGCAAGTGGCATGCATATGTGGGGAAGCAGGCATGTGTCTACAGACAATAGTGAATGTCAATGTGAATGAGTAAGCATGTGCCCGAAAAGGTTCAAGATAGCCAGACGAGATAACACTCTTGAAAGGAGCCTCGCATTTTCTATTTTTCTCTTACTCCAATCTTGTAACTTACTTTCGAAAACGTAGTTACAAAACAGTTTTGCTAGCCATTTCCTGAGTTTTTAATGGAAGACATGTGCATACATATGTGCGTTGTGTGAAGTTGATTGGAGAGCAAAATAAAGTTATGGGTCTTCCAAAAGTGCTATGGTCGAACGGAGATACTGAATCGGTACATAACTGTCACCTGCGACTTCAGAAACGAGCAAATAAAAGTACCATATTTTCATTGTAAATAAGGTACGCTTGATCCTGTGAATAGGTACCTACCTTAATGGAATATCCATAATAGAATCTACTTTCTTGTGAAATTCATATTACTTACACAGTAGCTTATAAAAACATATAAATTGAGTACATACGTAGGGTGGTCATTATCTCTTGACTCTCTTTTGCTTCAGTACAACTTTAAAATGGTATGACAATATTTAATTTCACTTCTCTCCTCACGTTCAAGAGTCTTCCTTCTAACTTGTGTCCGAATATTGGAAAAATTAAAAGATGCCAACATGAATAAACGTGGTGGTAAAAATGGAACGACATTGTCGTCTTGCTCCATGGTAATTCACCTACCGCACATTTCACATCATAAAAGAGAAAATACATATAGCAATAATAGTGGAACTTCGTCATCGTCTTTTCAGGCTTCACTGGCCCTATCTGACCAGTAATTGTCGTCTTGCTCCATGGTAATTCACCTACCGCACATTTCACATCATAAAAGAGAAAATACATATAGCAATAATAGTGGAACTTCGTCATCGTCTTTTCAGGCTTCACTGGCCCTATATCTGACCAGTTTTTATTTCCAAAAAATCAATAACTTTTTGCGTGACAAGGCTTTACATTTCAAAAGTACCTCCCCCTGAAAATTGCAATTGGATGGCACCACTTCCGGACATCCACATTCCACACCAGTGGATTGAATGCTATTGTACAAAGGTTGGAAATGTGTGTTAGACTCTGGAGAAAACATGTAGGGAAGTGAAAGTGGAATTAAATATTGTTGAACTACTTCAATATTACGCTGAAGCAAAAGTGAGTCACGAGAAACTGACTGACCCACGTATATTCTTCGATCTTCTGCCAAAGCCAGCCAGCGATAACCTGATTCGAAGAAAGTGGATAAGTTAAAAAAAAGCATATTAGTTTTCTTTCTTTTTCCTAGCAAAACAAACAGACCTTACAATAATAATAACAAACATCGTCATCATGTAAAACCTTCCTTTTGTATATCATCAAATTTGTACCTTACAGCCTGGATGAGCAAAGCCAAGAACAAGATTAAAGTCAGTCAGGGGAATATTATTTTTTTTTTCAAAACCATTCACTGCTGAAATGTCGTTTTTTTGCGAACTCCTTACAAGTTAGAATTACAATTTCTTCCTTGCTTGGAAATTTCCCATTCTTCGAAACGTGACTGTCGTTGAATGCATATTTATAAGTCTTCCTGAAATTGTACATGTAGTCAGCAGTACAAGAAGTTATCAAATAAATTAGACATCTAGACCGTAAAAATAACAGTAGTCGCAGTAAAAAGTTTAAAGAGCAAACTTTTTGGAGATGCTAAATAACAATTCGTTCATGCAACGCCAACGTTCCCCTAAATTGCAATAATAAAGACGTACATCGAACGAACTTATGAAAACGAGTGGAACTTTTTGCAATTATGAGGTATGTAAAAATTGTGTACTGTACAAATTGTGTCCACCTCAGTAAACTGGTGTAACGTTAACCACTTCATGAAATAAAATAGAAGGATGGCATAATGGAAAGTGAAATGTCCATGTTTACAAGCAGAATGTCTCAAAGAATTGTAAAAATAGTCTTCAGGGTTCAGAATTCTTGTCTAAATCTAGTAAACTGCTTTTCAGTGAATTGAATCATGAATAACTGTGCATTTGCAGATGAAAAAGTTATTAAAAATTTGCATTTGAAGTACAGGAGTTTGGCTTTGGCTATTTCGGCATTGCTTTCTCCTTTCCTTAAAAAAGAACGATTAATTATTCACACATCATGAGACTTACTTGTCGTAAATGTAAGCAACTTCATTCGTAAAAGTAACATAAATGAAACTAGTCAAAATACAGGTAAATGTGACCTTGTAGGCTTGAATGTGAAGTTGTTTGATTTTGCCTGCATGTCCCTTCCACTTTGTGCAGCTCATAAATTAAGTTTAGAGCTGCTGACGTCAACCATTTTTATTTCACTGCTAAAATGTTTTTTATTCTTTGGAACATGGTTTATCATTCTGTAAACTCATGATACTATTACTTCAGTCCCTTGGATTATTATTATTACCTCACTTGGATCACACAGCAAGAGCGTAATTTGACCAAGGTCAACATTATAAGTTTGGGAAGGCTTGAAAAAAGTAGAATGCAGTCACTTCGTAAAAACGTTAATCTTGCCAATTATATTTAACTTTTACACTTGCAACTTGTTTGAGAAGATGTGTCAAGGCTTACAAAACAGGCATCTGTAACTTTTATAAAATTGGGAAATTAATTAAAAATTGCCAAATAAAAATTGAGAAAGACTTTCCAGTCACCTCTGTACCGAAAACCAAAACATCTTTTGCAACTGGCTGGAGGCATAAATTAGGAACAAAATTTTGTGTACCAATACGGCAATTTCGAAACTGAAAGCGATTGCAATATACGTGTATGAACCATACGTGTGCTATGCTGCTCATTCTAAAACCCATTCTGCTCCGAACAGGAGATTTGCTGAAAGCCTCGGGTTTCCAGTAAGTCTGCACAAATGCTGACGTAACTTCAATTCAAAGTGCATCCAGCGGATGAAAAGAAGAAAACTAAATAGGTAGTTGTTTCTCACTTTCTTTTAGTGTTTATTTATTTAATCTCTTCAACCGAGTGTTTAAATTGTTTTTAACGCGAGTTTTTTTTAACGTAAATAAGTCGGTGGAAATAATAAGGTATACGACATCCAAACTTCCGGAACGTCATCGTTCCTGACTGTTATATATGCTATAGCACTAGTTTGACCAAAAGCCTAACTATTTCTCCAACAAAATCTCCCATTGACATTGAATTAAAAAATAATTGAGCATTTTCTATATCTTTTGTATTTAGCATTGGAGGAGGAGTCTACAAACTTTTTAGACAGGGGAAGTCACGTTAAACCCTTACTCACGCATATCCCTAAGTGAGTCGACATTTCAAAAATACAACAGTACTAGATATGGTAATATTTATTTTTTAGTCTAAAAACTGAAATAAAGGCAACAAACCAAAGATTTCATAATAATGACAACGGGACTCGTGAATCGCCGGAAACGTTATTGCATTATCATCTAAAAGTACGCGCATGCAGAGCATATTTAGTACATATTAAAATGGAATGTGGTTGAAAGTCACTTCTCATGGAGTTAGCACGCTTAGCTGAATTCTCCCTTAGCATCGTTGTGCCCGGATGATAATAAAGTATAAAATAGTTTTTACTTATAACCTCGCAAAAAATGATTAGCTCATTGGCAATTTTGAGCAACTTTCCAGTATAATGAAATTACGCCGTATTTTGCAGCATCCTTTTGCAATAGCTTGAGCAACTTGATAAAAATGCCAGGAGATGCAAATGAAGGTTATAAAAACGCAACGAGGTAAACTTGATATTGTATGTTCCAGAGGGTATTCCTGTCATCCACAATTCGTGCAATGCAAAACTGATGAAAAATACATGGAGAGTAAGCAGTGCGGCAGGCAAAGTAGATTGAATAGGAAACGAATGTCTCAAGGGAAATTCAGATGGGAGATTTCACCACTTTCACCCAAGACATACGCAGAGAAAGCTATGGTGAGCGAGGGCTCCAGGCAGACTGACTGAGTTGAATCCACATACATTTCTTTGCAAGCATTTAAGCATGACAACAATTGCAGTCATTTCAAGCACCACAAGCAATTCTTACTTCGGCACCACCAATCCCCACAGCAGTTTGTAAGAAGCTGTTCCATTTTTTCCTTACTTAGGACTTATCTCTTGTATTTAAGTGGCGACATGCATGAATAAAGATTCTTCGTCGTTGATCTCCCTTTTAAAATGAAATTCCCTACTGTAAAATTCTCGTTTGACTGCTGACGAAGAGTATTCATATTCCCACCATCAGATTCAGCGAGAGAGAGGGGATTCATGTAAAGTGATTCAGATATGGAAGGAGGCAACCATTCGTGGTATATCGGTTTTCCACAGGATTTGTGTTACTGATTTTTCTCCCTCCAAAAAATGTGAATAGCTGTAGATGTGAGAATCGAAAGGAAATTGTTATTCGGTTCATTGATGGAGTAATGGAAAGGGTCCCACAAAGATTCTGTATATTTATAAACTTGGAAGAAAAAAAAATCCATCTTCGGCACTTTCTTTTCTGAAAAGATGAAAAAAATCTGAGAAAGTGACTGAAGTAGGATAAGCATATATAGTCCCAGTAAAATATTTTTTTTGAACATGAAGACATTTCCATTGTAGAGGATTAATCGAAGCGAGCAAAGAAAAGCTGAAGGTTGCCAGTGAGCGAATTTTCTGATGCCGTGCAGCTGCGTACATATATATCCCCCTGGCTCTTGGCTTATTGGTCTTCAGAAATGATCATCAGCATTCATCGGCAGTCCATATTTCATTTTGGTACATACATGCATCTCAATTTGTCAATAGACTTTTCCTAGACATAATAACTACAACCATATGCCTGCGTGGAGAGGTTTCACCGTTGTGAGAAAGCCCTATTGTCAAACATTTTTATTCTTCCGCTCCCTTAAGCACAGCACATTATTTTTGAATTGAAGAAACCCTCACAGATCCTATCCTTTTTTTGACACCTTAATAAGGCTGCCATGATAGAATTGGTGCGGCATCCGAGAACTGCATGGGAAAGGGATTTTCTTCACTTTTTGGGAAGGACGACGGGCGGGACGACATTTTCAATAAATAAATAAATGAATATGCTCATTGGCAAAGATTTTGTGCATTACACCTCAGTTCACTTACAATGAATCGTTCTCAGGAGAGCTTCATTTCCATGTAATATTGTTCTTCAGTGTAGTTGTCTCTTTCTCAAACATGAGATGCTCAAATGTTCAAACATGCCTGCTTGCAAAAATATACGCTGAACATGTTAAAGCTTTATACTTGAGTAATGTAACGCGGAAGATTCATGCATGGGATGAAAATGACAAGTATGCACCGCGAAATGTTATTCCTGGTGTGACACAGCAACTATAATCCATAACATACTATGACAAGAACATGATGGTGTCACAGTGAGCGGGAGCAAAATAAAGTCCTCTGAATATAACGTGTCATCACAGCACATCGAACCTTTTAATACCACATCATAACTTAAGCACAATGTCACACATGTGTACTTCATTTCCCTTATTCGTTCAATTCAATGTTTTAAATTACTTCCAAGTAGTAATAATAGTGCACGGTGATCACGAAGCCGACACAACGCAGTAGTTTTGCCTTTCAATAAGAACTTTATTTAAATTTCAATACAATATCTTGAAATAACCACACTGACCAAACTGCTACTCCACAACACACAACCACCTCTCGACCTACTCAAAGACCGACCACCACTATAATTTCCTCTTCAAACCGCTACCAATGCCACCAGCGACCAGCAAAAGTCTTTGATACAATTTTTATATTACTGTGCGCACACCTGAAGGAAGAAAGGTGACTAGGAAAAGTGAGGAATGTAGAGAAAAAGAAAGGAGAGAAAGTATAGGACACACCAGGACCACCACTGTTCCTCTTACTTTTGTCAAAATAAAAGATAAATGCATGCAACACTTGCTAATAATGCAGTGCTAAGATGAAAAAAGGAATGAAGAAAAAACAAAGGCCACATGGAGCGCGCTGTTCTCTTCCTTTTTTCACTTTTAGCACGCAAAAAGAATATGCACCCACTCATTCCATGTTCATGATGCTATCATCATGTAATAAGCCCCAAGAAGTAAAAAAAAGTAAGGAGCAAGGCAGAGCAGTGAGGAGAAAATGTGAAGGAGTGGGGCAGAACAAAGGCCACATGGAGCGCGCTGTTCTCTTCCTTTTTTCACTTTTAGCACGCAAAAAGAATATGCACCCACTCATTCCATGTTCATGATGTTATCATCATGTAATAAGCCCCAAGAAGTAAAAAAAAAAGTAAGGAGCAAGGCAGAGCAGTGAGGAAAAAATGTGAAGGAGTGGGGCAGAAATGAAACAGATTCATGAGCGAATTTTCAAAGACCTTTAAGCGACACTTGATACCACACGCCGCATTCAAAATGTACGATGGAGTACCTTATATCAAAAGTGCTTTCACAAGAGTGCAAACTTTAGGATTGTCTATTTGTCCTCTCATAATACGTAATATGCATATTATGCTGAAAACACAAAAATGTGGTTTATTTGAGTTGAACTTTAAAAAAAATGAAGAAAGACCACATCAACCAGTTCAATAAGACATGATATATCTTATACGACATTGTCATCATCTTTCTTGTCCTATTCCATTTTCCTTTCCTTCAAGTTTCAAATTTCTTGTCACGACTCCTCAGGGCTTAGCATATTCTTGCTCACACCATACTTGATTTTTTGGTCACACTTTCCTCTATTCTACAGGCTTACTTTGGCACAAAAAATCGAGACAATATAGCCACATGCCTTTCCCACATACAGTCTTACTGTTTCCGCAGAGTGTGTTCATGCCAGAACCAGACTGCTGAATATTATGTTTTGTATTCATTAATCATATTATGCGGACCAAGAGGATGCTTTGCATGAACTCAAGGCGCTTCACCGAGTCACTTGGTAATAATGTGTGAATGGCAAGACAGGAACTCGGGCTCAAGACTGAAAATATGAGAAAGCAGAAGTCCTTTTTTTCTTTTGGTCCAGTGAACTACCACGTGGGGTGCTTTTATTACATTTGGAATCCACAATGTGCAGATTCTGTGACGATGATACTCTGATGATTCTTATAAGATAATTTGTAATTATGAAACTATCTTAAACCTAAGGTGAACAAAGGCATACCTTGACCGGAGGCATTCATTACTATGAATGCTCCTTCGTAGATAAGGTACATACATTCAAATGTGGATCAATTAGCTCTGTATCTCAACTAGACAAGGCAAGCCGTAAGCTCCAGCGGCACCAGATTTTCTTGATCGAATGCAAAATGCGAGGTGCTTTCGGGGTTCTTGTATTATTATTTTTTTGCTGATGTTATAGAGGACAGAATCTTGGAGCTGCTTGGTTTTCAGAAACCAAATATGCTGCACCTTTTTTTAATTCTGGAACAAAAAATAGGTAAAAGCGTCGCTCTCACATCAGAAAGATGTTCCATTGCGAGATGTTTATATACATCTCCTCTTCCTTCATAATAATAATCTTCATAACAATAATCAGCGACCAAGCTGCTGGAAGAGAAGCCCTAAGAAAAGAGCAAAAGTAGGATCTGCGACTCCCCCTTTTCTCCATGAACTGCACGAGTGGAAGAGTGAATTAGTGAGTGGGTGCCAAACACTGTGTTCGCAATCTGTCTTCCATACGAAAAGGTTGAGTGGGATATCAGTTTTCCTACAGAACTTAATTATGGCACTAGAACGGCATGTCGCGGTACATCTTCCATACCAACCAACATTCTACCATGCCTTATCCCCTGAACGTTCTAGTTTCTAGGTTGAAAATTTATCTCAGTTGTGAAAAGTACGGAGTCTTCCATTGGCTGAATGAATAAAAAATACCTACCTTTTCTTGAGGATTCACCAAATAAGGAGAAGTTTGAGCTTACTGGATTTATATACACACTAAAACACACAGAAGGAGAGGATATGGAAGCAGACTAAATGCAAACTAAGTACCTAGGTGCACCACTGAAGGCAAGTCATGGAACGTGGTCAGGATCTGAATCATCGTTGTCACCCTTTTCATTACAACGAGTTTTCCTTTCCCAAATATTCTCCCTTCAACGGGATGGGTATATTCACACCAAGTCTGTCCTTCTCGTCTTATTGAGCAATATCCTGTCTTGGTCTTCTGTGCTGTGGTGAAAAAATGTAAAATATTATTCCACTAATACGCCAGGATTTTACCCATAAAAACCAGAAGAATTAATTTGACCCGCATGTTTCGGGTGCAAAAGTATGATGTGATTTTTGCCTTACTAATTTGCATTGCGCACTTCCAGTTAGTTGAACGAGGTGGAGAATCCGTGCCAAAAAAGGTAAAACCTCGGATACTTAATTCACAAAAAAAATTCTGAAAAATAGTATTATGATAGATTCTATTAATTCAATGAAGTCATAGCACATAAATGTGTGCAATATTTGACTAAAAATAAAGGAACACCATAAGGAAAAACTTGGATCCTCAATTTCCTGCTTACTAACTGTGCCAGGTCACGGAAGCTTTCCGATGGAATCATGGCACGTCTCCACGTATTTCCCTGCAAACCTTTTTTCCTTGAAACAGAAGTGCACAGTATAAGGTGATAGGATAGCGAGATAAGGGACGAGAAGAATGTGAACATGAGGGTCTACTTTTATAATTTTAGACGGCTTCGTATGGGGAATTATCAACCTCACGCCATTGATGTAGATTCCTTATTTTCCTGTGCTCATACATAGCCATCTCGCAAGTCAATTTCCAGTAACTATAATAGATTTAGATGGATAATTTACTTTTCTGGAAACTCCTGGTTTAGTTTAGGATGCGTCCTATCCATCCACCAACTGAATTCCTTTTTTGTGCCATGGCATGGCTTCAATCCCTGTCCGCTCTGTTGACTCACTTCTACCTCGTAACCGAAATCCAAGCACGTACTTTTCGTTTAGTGGATTCTACCGGATCCAACAAAAAAGAACGATCGAATCCAACAAAGCAAATAAGGAAAAAAAACGAAAGGAGAAAGCATTCGAGGATTAAAATATGTAATGTAGCACTGTAGAACATGTATTAGATTGGAGACATTGAAGGCTTTTGCTATGAAAGATAGAAGGCAAGGAAAGACATACAACGGACCTGTGTTTTCGGTTATCTGATTTTCTATCCTCTCCGGCGGGTCGAAATTTTCAACCAATTTTTTTGGTGGGCGGTTGCTGATCATTTTTTCTTGAATGTTTATACTAAATATAATTTAGCCCTTACGACTACCACTTCATGTTACGGTAACATTGTTACCATTGCATTGTAGAAAATGTGGCGACGCAAAAACTGAGTTAATACGTATTTAATATGAAATTGGAACTTGAAATGAAAAATGAGGAGTACTAGTACTATGTATTAAGTTGAAGAAGTACAAACACTTTGCCAGGTCGTTTTTTTTGCCGATTGAGTTTTTCTCACTTGGTTGGATACGACCAGTGCTCAAATTTTTATTACATAATTTACCATAAAGGACACTCGCATGTGGGACGACAATCCAAAGTCGTGAAAAGTCTAGTGAATGGTGCTAGCTAGGACATGACTCGGGACGATTAATGGACTTTTTTTATAAAAAAATTGACTATGGTCCACCGTTTCTCCCTTTCATGCTGACTTTTACTCGACCATCCGGCTTTGAACTTTGGTGGAACTCGTGTCCTTCACGGCGGTTTTTCTTTTAGGAGAAGCGCAGCTTTCCAATGATATGGAAATGATTTTATTAAGTGATCTCGTGGAATGGAAATTGTGACTGTTATTAATGAAACTTTTCAGGTAGACCGGCAGACGTGTCTTTCATTAACTTCCCGTTTATTAAGATAGTATTCACCAGCAAATACCACAAACCATTTCTCGACTTCTCTCGTAAAATACCTGCTACAGATCAGGAAGAAGCTGACGACGTTCTTCCTGGACCCTGAACGTCCGCAGTTTCACCTTTACAAAATTATTCAAGAGTTATAAGTTGAAGGGAAGTGGTTAAGTGGCTAAATGAAAGGAGGAAAAATAGTATGGCAGCCCTTCACATAAATTCAGAGATAATTAGAAAAGCGTAAAATGTTAGCTAAGTTTGCAGGGTTTCAAAGAAAATAAATTTTAACTTTCAGAAGATCTGAATAGCTGTGAAACTGATTTGTTTCTTCATGAAATGGGGACAGAAACAAATAAATAATTACTTTGACGTGTACAGATTGGATGTCATGAACTACAAGATCCAAAGGAAAGTAATTTGATATTATCTTTAAAATGCAAACCCTCTTTTCGAAACAAAAGTTGCATGTGCGACATAGTGATACCCCGCAAAAAGGAAATGAAATTTCAAGTTTGTTTGCAAGGACGTTGGTAGAACATTTTCATGTAAACATCCGACAGCGAAATTTGTAACTTCAGTCTTTCGTGGTACGCCAAATTGACAGAAAGGACAAAAAGACAATCGTGCTTCGTGGTGACATTAACCATCCCAAAGAGGAAAAATGGTTAAATGGGTACTAGCAAATAAACTGAATATTTTGGCATACGGCATTCTATGGATTCTTCTGTGTTAGGCTACCTGTTAAAGTATCTTTTTTATTGTTTGATGACTTCATGTAGATGTATAGCATAGCAATCAGCAAGCATGATTTTTCATACTTGGCATAATAATGTCGGAACCGGAATAATAAATTTCTTCATCTCCGTTGATAATTATTAGTCTTATAAATGTTAAGGAAGCTCTGAATGCCCCACTGTCACACATATGTTATGTACATACGACAAAAAACGAAAGAAATTTATTGAAATTATTATTTTCCGATGGTGGAACAGGAAAGGGATTACTAAAATAGCAATTCGCTCACAAATCAACTTCCATTCCTGGCAAGGCGAAATCTGGAAAAACAAAATGTACCTACAACAATATCCCTTGCTTTTCTACATGCTCTATGTAGTTCCGTATTCTCAGAAGCATTATTGCGATATTAGTCCACAGCATATAGTTTTTATTACGACGTTCACAGAAAGTTAAAGTAATAGCTTTAAAAACATAATGGAAAGCATTAGGTCAGGAAATTATAACGTCAATCCACAACCAACCAGTCTGCCCACTAATATGAATTTTCGCAACATAATATGTACATATTTCGTGAGACTGGTAAACAAGGCGGAAAAGTGAACGTACAAATACAAATGATCATTGTGTTTATTGCATGCGTTTGTGTCAAAACACGAAGCTATACGCAGGGACTGATCTTGTACACCATCAACTCAGGACTGTCGCTTAGTATTCACACCATGTAATGTTCCTCTTCCACTCACCACATCATCACCAACATACTGTACACTACAGAGAGAGATTGCATTTTACAGAGATTTTGAGATTACTCCCTAGATAGAAATTTTATGAGGAGGAGAAGGGAAATGTGTTCGAAAGATACCTATGAAATATTGTTTAGGTATATCAAACAACAACAAGATGATACCGCACGGCTGATGATCATAATGATTATGATGATGAGATATTTTTTGTACATAAAGGTTGAAGAAAGTACCACAACCGACATGATGTATATCCCACGTTATATTATCCCACGTTGGGGAAATAAAAGTGCAAAAAAGTTACACATGCCGTGATTGAATGCTCAAAGAGGAGTTAATGCTCTCGCTCGCTCCCTCGGAGGAATTCAGCTGACGCTACTCCGGTTGCCCTCTCGTTGAAATTTTCGACTGAAAATAAAGGAAAATCAAGGAAAACTCCCAACGAATCCATTAATCCCTCACGCTTCCTTCCTTGTCCTTCCTGTCCTCGTTTTTGCCACCAGGCATGGTTGTCTGTAAGGCTTATTGTGCCTTGTCTGTTTTGCACATTACACCCTCCTCCTCTAAAGTTTATGTCGCCCGTAGTTGAGCCTAGAAAATTGATTTTTTACTTAGAATTGAAGAGATAATGATATGTTGAGTATGAAACAGTCTAGTGTGTTGGTGTGCAAACAATGTACGTACACAAAGGTCTCATTTGTCAGGAAGAAATTACGTATAATATCAACCAACACGAAACATACATACAACCGGAGAATTGCCCCTTCCTTGAGATGGTAAAATCAACTAAATACATACGGATGAAATTAATTCTGTGATATCTACGAGGATTAATACATAAAGAAAAAAGTAGCTGCCATAAGCATTAAGGGGATATCATGGAAGTGAAAGTCAAAGCTTACTGGAGCAATTAGTTTCCTTTCATTTCCCCTCCAGCTCGACATATACCACTTTGGTAAACTTTCAGGTTTATTTATCTACCTTTATATGTACTTTTTAGGAGCTGACTTTCGCTATTAAAGACTCTATCTTAAGTTACAGATTTGAACAATAAGGACGTATTTAATTTCACATTAAGAACCCCTTCCTCTGATGCGCATCAGTTAGGATAACTTTTCATGAGTTAATGTGGAGTATCGCGGAGTGACCTTCCATCTTTTCACTGCCAAGTAACCGGACGGTAATGCGATTACCAGAACAAGCACCTTGTCCTTGTTTCAGGCGGTAATACAAAGAATTAGAAGGTCATGTGAGAGTGAAATTCGGTCTGGGTTTTCAAGAAAGTCATTCAAATGAAAGGCAAGTACAATGTGCAAATCGTTATGCTCATTAAATGTGAAATAAATAATAAAGGTCCTGGGTGGATTTATTTTGGAAATAATCACTTTCCATGTCTGAAGGAAGGCAGTTACGCATGATAAATGAAACTGCAAAAAATTAAGAAATCTCACGTCAGAAATGCAGCAAAATAAATACCTAGTTTCAAACTCACTACGACGTTAATAAACCCAGAGCACTGGGCGGAGAATAGCATCAAACTTGAGCACAATAAACCATTTTGCATTTATATAATGAACGTTAGAAATATTTGCATGAAAGGCTTTATGTATGTATATGCATGAAAATGATTATGACACATTTTCATTAATTTTAATTAGTTAAAATTACTTTTTTAAAAATTAAAACAGCTTATAGGCACAGGAACTAGGATAAGATGAGGAATCTATCAGTGAAAACAGAATTGCAAAATTCCTTGTGGGAACTGCTGGTGGAACTGCTTATGTACAGAACGTGTATTTAAGGAAAATCGTTAATTTAAATTACTTGTTGTTAAAACAATTTTTAAAAAATACTGTCGGCACAACTAGATGCGATGAGAAAGCGATTGGTGAAAACGGAATCTGGAAATTTTGCGTGGTTTCTGTAACATTTCGCGACCACAGGTAGACGTACGGCAGACAGACACACCTTCAGAGGCAGTGCATATTAAGTTGGACCGAACAAGTTCGATGCTAAATAATATTCTTTATGATGTGCTCTCGTATATATGCATTAAATATTAAATTTACGAATGTGCTGTGAGTGAATATGTGTGCTTTATGACAAGTTCAGGAAAAAGTGTGGAAACGTTTTCGGTTTTGCAATTTTTTGTCAAATTGAAGCCCCATTAGTTTCAATAACTTGTAAATTTTATAGCAAACTTGCCTCAAACAATCTGGAAGAAATTCATATTTAAAAAAATAGGTAAGTTGTAATGGTGAGGTTTTGTTCGCAAAGGGAAAGGACAACGACTGCCAGTAGTATAAGTATAATGTGTCTATATTATGAATGGACGTCAGGGTACAATAGCTGCCAACCAAAGTGTGAAAATGCCAAAAAGATGAGGAATCTATCAGTGAAAACAGAATTGCAAAATTCCTTGTGGGAACTGCTGGTGGTACTGCTTATGTACAGAACGTGTATTTAAGGAAAATCGTTAATTTAAATTACTTGTTGTTAGAACAATTTAAAAAAAATACTGTCGGCACAACTAGATGCGATGAGAAAGCGATTGGTGAAAACCGAATCTGGAAATTTTGCGTGGTTTCTGTGAGATTTCGCGACCACAGGTAGACGTACGACAGACAGACACACCTTCAGAGGCAGTGCATATAAGTAGGACCGAACAAGTTCGATGCTAAATAATATTCTTTATGATGTGCTCTCGTATATATGCATTAAATATTAAATTTACGAATATGCTGTGAGTGAATATGTGTGCTTTATGACAAGTTCAGGAAAAAGTGTGCAAACGTTTTCGGTTTTGCATTGAAGCCCCATTAGTTTCAATAACTTGTAAATTTTATAGCAAACTTGCCCCAAACAATCTGGAAGAAATTCATATTTTAAAAAAATAGGTAAGTTATAATGGTGAGGTTTTGTTCGCAAAGGGAAAGGACAACGACTGCCAGTAGTATAAGTATAATTTGTCTATATTATGAATGGACGTCAGGGTACAATAGCTGCCAACCAAAGTGTGAAAATGCCAAAATGAAGATGTACGACGAACCATGTAGGTGTGTTTACGAAAGTGCGGAAAAGTTCCTCCATTTTATCTTATTCCTGTACCGGAAAATTCCAGATGAAATTTGCATTTTCTGTGCTGTAAATTTGTTTCCAGAAAACTACATATATTATGCACATACCATGGTCAAAAGTAGAGCACTCTGCGGGAAGTGAAGAAATGCATCATATCTGACAAATATTCCTTCTAGGTACACGGACTTTTATGAATCCCAGGAGATATTCATGCACCAACTTGGCATTCGTTTCTACACCAAGTTAGTGCAACGTGCAACCAACATTTGAATCTATATACGTAGTAGGTTTGTGTGTGTCATTAGAAAGTGAGAAAAATAAAGGGTGAAAACTGCTTTCAGCTCCTCTCTTTCATCAGACATGGATTCTGGCCAACTCTTCCGGGAGAACTGACTCACTTCCATTCTCATAAAATCATATGAAAACACCTTGCTTCAATGGTCGCGCTAACAGTGGTTCCTGATTCGATTTATTTTTATGTGCTTGTTCCAATGCATGCAGAAACTTGCACATCGTGCCTACATAATTCGTTTGCTCAGCAGAAGGGAAGCCTGACCAAGGGGAAAAATTCCAGCGATTCCAACAACGCAAAATTCGTGACATGGAAACCGGAACCGTGAGAGCGCACATGACAGCAGCGCCGTGCAAACCACATGACACCGTGTAATCATCACGAGTTTCTCAATCTCGATTCATGGATTCCTCGTGGCAGAAAGTGAAAGTAACTCAGCCAAACTGATACGCTTTGATATTGGAACAGGAGAAGTTAGAATGTCCGAATGCAAGTATTGCTGATTCAAGTGTCATTGTAGCCACATCAAGATGATTTATAGTCAACCTGGTAGCGTGATAACATTGTATAAATACACGAGCAATAAGGAGTGAAAGTGGGGTCTTTTGTTACCCGTAGTCCTTTCTTTCACAATACAATAAAAGTAGGGACCAAACTACTTTGAAAATAGAAGGAAAGGAAAAGTTCTCTGAGCGGCATATGCTGACTCTGTCATAACGGAAGGTTCACCTTACATATATATAAAGTCTGCAGTGGAGGTTTGTATCAGTGTTGTGCACTTTCTCTTGTGTTGTCATATATTTCCCCAAAAAAACTCCTACTACTGTTAGTTCAAATTGCATTTTCCAAAATCTACAAACAAGATTATGTAAGCACTTCGACTCGCTCTCCCACAAAAACAAAATTACTACACACTCGGCAACACAAAGTAACTGCGTCTGTTGCCGACGTCTGGTACGAAATGACTTTCTAGATTCCTGAGAGGTGGACGCGGAAATGGGAACATTGGCTGTGTCGCCGCCGGGATAAACAGAAAATACATAAGTCTCCCTTAAAGAATTGAAAAGTTACTTTTCCTTTTGTGGTAAATTATTTATCTACATCTTTAAAACGGCGATTTCATTATTCATCGAGAACGTATTTTTTTATTGTTGTGTTCAAGTGCAGGGACTGCACGCTACGGTTTTTACATTTTGGTGCAGTTTCTTATTAAAGTCGTTTTCTTTTTTATTCACGATTTCTTCGTTGCTAAGTTTGAAAGACTTGCATAAATATCATAAATTGAACTTGCTGTACCACCACCATAAAATTTTTACCAACGCTCAAGGCTCAAGAGAAATACTTTAAGCCTTGTCTAGTGGTCCAATATTGTCTCGCATATATTCCCTATTCCCGTCCTTATTTTGTCTTCACTAAACAAATATTGAAGACTCGCACAAAGCATTTTCACAAAGTTGTAGAAAACCACTTGAGCTCTTCCACTCAATTTTATTTGATTGTGTACATTTGTTGAGTTTGTAATGCAACCAGGGGAGCTACCGAAACATGATAACCGAATCAATTTACATGGACACATAACACAGGTAGGTTATACATTGATGCGAGCGAGATTTACCGCCACTTCTTATCCCTTCACGCCTACGTTTGAGCGTCAAAAATACTGAATCGGCTATAAGGCATATTTTCTAAAAATCTGCTTTTAGAACTACCTTTATGGTCCACTCTAACTTTTAGTGCAACTTATTGTTGGTACTATTACAACTAAAAAGTGGGGATCACTTGTGGCAGTACAGACCAGAGAGGAGAGAAAGAAATTGGGGAAATTCAATACTTAGCAAACTTTGCTTCATCTGCGACCGTCTCTTTCACAGGTTTTCTAGTTTGTTCAGTGACAGCCAGCATTTTCGTCCTGCAGAAACCACGCTTTTGATTGAGGACTGTGCCAATGGTCTTATACAAAAGGTACATTTTTTCAACCGTAGATATCATATTTAACTCTGATAAGACAAATCACATAATTTTGTCAGAAAATGTGGTGAACTGGGTTCAGGTATCTGGAAAACATAAAACAATGACGAAAATGCTACGGCAAACACGTTGCACGACAATAACTTATCAAAAAATGTCATTTCATTTCAGAGATAGGCCTACCAGCAGCGGATTTCTTCCCCTTTTGTTCTGCCATTTTTCATAGCGTCGCACGTCGCCCTTGAACATCTTTCTCATCGTCTTCCTCAGAACTTCATTTACGTGACTGCGGATTAATTTAGGGTTTATCGCAAAAAAGGAACATAGCAAATAAGTAGGAGGTCATCCATGAAAAACTTTGGTGCGTTTCTTTCAGAATTGGGAAGGCACATTCGTACATAAATCATTGCAGCATCCAACCAAAGCTGCTTAAAAAACCTTGCAAAAAGCAAGTCCATGTATGGTAAAAAATAAGCAATAAAAAGTCTTTTACTGGAAATATGTTTACGAGCACAAGGTATAGGTCACTTTTGTTATTGTTAGTTCTTGTCACTTACGCTTGCACGAACTGTACACGCCCACATAAATACACAAAGAAATTACAAACAAAAGACATAAAATCGGATCAGGCTTTTTTGTCTAGTAGGGACATAATCGGTTTACAGATACAAAGGTATAAAGGTACAAAGATGTAGTAAGGAACACAAAATACATTTCTGCATGGCTAATTTTCTTTTTGTGATAGTGGTCTTCGTTCAGATGAACGCTGTGTACTGTCCAACAAAAAAGACGATGGAATTGCGAAAGTGAAATCTCACAAGGATCCCAGGCTCCTTCCTGAAAAAAGATTCGATATTTCTTTTACCATAAGTCTGATAACATAGTATAGAATAACCTTGAGGGCAAAGGGGAAGCCTGCAAAGATCACAAAATTCATTCCTTTGTGTAGCACATTGCAAACAAGGAATCCAATCTTTTCCATCTTCTGGCTAAACTAGCGTTTACATGCAGGATTTCTGTACTAATATGCCAATATTAAAAAATATATAATCCGGTATGATATATATATATATAGGTAACTTACTTTTTCTATACATACATGTGCGACTTCCTTTGAGTGGTGGAATCTAAGGTATCGGATTGGATCAAGGTGACTTGATACATCCATAATATTACATATCTTTTGGATTTTTGTACAATCGATCGAAGTCTAAAATATTATCCCAGCTACTGGTTTATTTCATGTTACGTCTTGTGCGTGTTTCTGATTTTTTAAAAAGAAATTGGGGTCACCCTTTTACATCATTTTTGCTAATACATACAAACATCATCATGGAAAAACCAACAGTTGCTTTGTCGTAAATCTAATCGCCTTGATTCTCAACTTACCGAAATAATTACTATTATCATGTTTATCAAGCTTAAGCTGTTAGAAAAGTAAAATCTTTGGAGATTTGCAAGGTACTCGCACGAACAGTCGATATTGCTGGGACAAAACTACCCCAAGCCTAAATGTGAAGTACTTTTAGAACAGATAAGCCAAGTGGCAGTTACCAGAATCATAATTCTTGAAACCATATTGACGGGAAAGAATAAACGCTTATTAGAACCTTCTGGGAGATGAATTTGGGAACGAATCATCCTCGTCCTTTAACCTCCAAGTGCTCAATTTCTTTAATGTACACTGCACGTATCCCGTTCTTCTGATGGCTTGGGGTTAAGTAAATGTATTTAACAAAAATCAGCCTTCTGTAGGCTTCCTACCACGGGCATACGTTGGCTGTACTTACTCATTGATTTATTTTGAAGCTTTCTCTTCTCCGTCCTTTCTTTTCAGCGCTAACTACCTTCTCAAACCGTGCAAAAATTTAACTCAGCAGCGATGAAATCCGCTATCTTTTTGGCCAATGGCTAAATGTATATTCCAAAACAGATCATGCAAGGAAATATCTAATCGAACGTTTTCCCCCATGCTAGTTTTAATACAAGAACCAGAGTTTACTTTAAAAGAACAAGGTTCTATTTATAGAGAAAAGTTAAGAGAAATTTCATAACCAATAATTGTTAGTTTACCAGACTTGATATAACGCTCATTCTCATAAAGGCAAAATATAAAATGTTCACCGACTGAAAGCACCAACATAAGTTGTTCACGAGGGAATCTGAGGAACTATGTACAAAAATTCAACGAGAGTCTCCGGGGAAAAGTTCAAGAATAAAAACTCACCATTCAGTTCCCCATCACCTACTAGTCACAGACTTTCAATTTGACCTTTAAATATTATTTTGTTAATTTTCAAG
>JAHZNF010002744.1:0-13745 GCA_027744215.1 Troglopedetes dispersus
ACGGGTTTTAATGGGTAAAAACGGGTTTTAATGGGTAAAAACGGGTTTCAATGGGTAAAAACGGGTCTTAATGGGTAAAAACGGGTTTTAATGGGTATAAACGGGTTTTAATGGGTAAAAACGGGTTTTTACTAACATTTATGATTTTATCCATATGTATTAAAAAATCCCTTTCAACATCACCAGATCCGGCAAGATGTGATTGAATAAAAAAATTGAAGTACATAATATATGCCTCTGACTGTCTGCACTCAATGATCGCTGTAAATATATGCTTTTATATATCCTACATTACAGGACGTTTTTTCCACATTTCAGTTTTTGTCCAAATTTGGAAATTAATGTTCCTGTCCGCGGTCTTTTAACAACCCTGATAACAATAAATTTTACCATACTATACTAATTATGTATGTATGAATGTTCAACAGACTATATATTAAATGGGTAGTTATTTGGCTTGATTCACAGACTACCAACAGTTTTTTCTAATAAGACTGTAATAATTCTTGCAGACATAATAACTGTATTTTTCAAAGACATCAAAACATTTGTACTACTTATAATAATATTTAACGCATAATAGTTTCCAGTAATCTGGTTATTACACTGCAGACAGTGAATACATATTATTTAGATAATAGTTACGATTAAGTATCTTCAAAGTATGAAAATGAGTTGCTTATTTCTAATTACAATGTTACAGTTAGGTAATTAGGTTATTTTTATTACATTTTCTATGCATTCTAGATACATTTCTTTGTTTTCATCATCATAATATAGGATTTCTTGAATTTTTTTTGTGAGGATTTCGGAGAGTAACTTTTTGAAGGAACAGGTGGACATGAATGTGTGGGTGGGTGAATATAGCCGGGGCGACATTATCCGGGCGACTGTAACCGGGGAACCGTATCCGGGGCGACACTAGCCGGGTGCGACATTAGCCGGGTCTACCATTTACCGGGTGCGACATTAGCCGGGTCTACCAGTTACCGGGTGCGACAGTAGCCGGGTCTGACATTACCCGGATTCAACAATAGTAAATACCAAGTGCAAAACAGTCTTTCATGGTCAGTGACTTCTATAAAATATGAATCTCTGTACCTCCAACAAAATCGGCATAGAAGATTTTCATGATAATGATAAGCTTACGTTGAAAAGCCAATTGTATTGCGAACAGAAAATGTCGCAACAGGCTTCGCCTAAGTATGCATTCTGGCAGCTATCTGCTGCGACTTCGTCAGATATCGAACTCGAGAACGCGTGGTCGAATTTTATTGATTTCAAAAGAGATTATCAATCTACGGTTGCGATTGACAAAACGGTTGCTTCAAATGTTGAATAAAGTATTTTCCCAAGCTTCCAGATCTAATTGAATGCCTAAAATAGCTCTTTTTGTGTAAATTGTGAATAACTAAAAATCCATGCCCGTGAAGGTGCGGACTATGATTTTCGATATTCGATTTTCGGAGGTACAGAGCTTCAAATTATAGAAGTCATTGACCATAAAAGATTATTTATGCACTGGTATTTATTTTTGTGGGATCCGGCTAATGTCGCACCCGGGTAATGTCAGACCCGGCTAATGTCGCACCCGGCTAAGGTCAGACCCGGCTAATGTCGCACCCGGTAAATGGTAGACCCGGCTAATGTCGCACCCGGCTAGTGTCGCCCCGGATACGGTTCCCCGGCTACAGTCGCCCGGATAATGTCGCCCCGGATAATATCGTGCTCCCATCGAAAGCAAGTGCCAAAAAAGTAACGCAGGGTACACAATATATTTTTTGTCTTTCAAGAAAAAATCGCTTAAAAGGGAAAGACATAAAAAAGTTCTTTTCATTTCAATTCTTGTTCTTGTGTGTCCATTATCCTGATGGGAAAATGTGAGGGTGTGAGCGCGGGAGTAAAAGTTAAAGTAAGTCAGTTCAGAATCTCCTTTCTTCTCCTTTTTTTCTTTCTCTCTTTCACAAAATAACACAACTTCTCTCGCCGTTACTCCACTTTTTTCCCCTTTTTTCATTCCTTCTTACTTCACACACACACATAAATACAAAGAAGCATGTTGAAAAAAAGTTACCATTGCTTCTCCATTTTCTCTTGTCTTCTTCTCTCTTTTCACCAGCTTCAGATTTTTTTTTGCTCGGAGAGAGAGTGAACTTGCGTGAAAGGAGGAAGAAAGAAAAGAAAAAAAGACCACACACATAAGTGAGTTTCTTGATGGGCATCCTCGCCAATTGTGTGTCGGTTAAGGACCTTATCTTCCCGACAGACCCTTTATATCATGTCACGACAAAAGTCTTTTTAAATATTATGGTGAGAGCAGTGACTTTTTTTCTTGCTGAAAAAAGCGGATTTTTTAAATATATATTTTTTACTTGGATTTTCCCTATTTTTTGTGCGTCGCCTCCATTTTAAAGTTGGCCATGTTTCGCGTCCTGCTACAGCTTTTCTTCGCTACTTTTTGTGTGAAAGAAAGAAGAAGAAAAAAACGAGCAACGAATGTGATCTGTATACAACGTAAAATATATATTGACACGTTTTATAAGCAAATGAATAGGGAATGTCGGGATGGGTTATCATTTTACATGCATTCACTTTCTTTTCCCTTTCTTTCTGAACTTTTTTTACGAAGAAAAAAAATGTTCTGAATAGAGTCAACTTGACGGAGAGAAAATGTAGAAAAGAGGTAATGGCTTTTCGGCCTCTGTGTAACCACACACACATTTATGCACAGACTCCACTTCAATTTTGAATCTCTGTGTGTACCATTATGCATTTATGTTTCACAAAATTTACAAAGAGAGCAAAGAAAACTACTACCCACTTGAATAGAAGTTCTCAGAAGAAAAAAATATAACTTCTCTAAAGGATCTGTTCATATATTATTCTCCAATCTTAAATGACGATGGGAGAAATTGAGGTGGGACAAAAATCCAATGAGATATCGGTGAATGACCTGCGCTCCAAACATGATTTTAAAGTGAAAATTCTGGCTAGTGGTTAAGCTTGAAGTCGTATTTAAAATGTATCTGGATGAACTAATAATAAGCAATGAATACAGGTTCTTCGTCACTGCATTTGTTCTCTGCTGAACCTGGTTAAAATTTGCGAGCACAAGAAAGTCATAATAAGTGGATAAAAAATAAGTTATATTTATGTATCGTTTTTTTACAAAGAAGACAGTTTTATGCAAAAAGAACTTTTTTTTCGGTTTTAGCAATGTCATGAAAGTAATGGGAAATGGAGTGCCCATTTTGAAGCACGTAAATACCACCCGGCCAAACTCAACACAAGCAATAATGGCTGTCGTCCTAACTTTCTTGTGTATTTTTAAGTACATCTAATCCACCTTATTTTCTCCTTTTCAAAACTCGTTGTGGTCGACATAAAAAAGATAGTTTTGTAGTATGCATATATTTTTTTTTCTGTTCACTTCCTTTTAAAACAGATACATACAGTTATGCACACACACACACAAGGAAGAAAGACATGTATAAAGCCAGCTCCTGCAGTCTTACCACTATTTTCCCCGTCACCATCACTTTTTCCCTATTTTTTTTTACTTTTTTATCACTTTTCTTTTTTTTTCTCTCTCGTTCTCGCGCTCTCAGATAAAAAAGAGGAAGGAATCAATAAATGATGTATTTTGCGGTTGGAAAAAGTAAGTGTGGAGCACAGGAAAGGTTTCTCAGAAAATCAAAACCAATGGATGTTCTCTGGAAAAAGTACAAGTGGTACTGTAATCTGATGTCCGGAACACTTCCGATAAACACTTTTTTCAAACAGATTTATACTACGGCATTTTCCATATTTCAGATGCTAATGGTGTGAAAAAGTTTATCCTAAGGTTATCTTGCTCCTGCTCAAATCGGTATGGATAATCGATTTTGATAAAAACATTAGCTACACATACAATTGTTTGTTGTTCTTTACTTGATCATTACTACTCGCCATAAAAAAGAGAATAGTGCGTACTACTGTTTATATTTGAAACCTTGAAACACATGAGTTCTGTTTTCCTACACATCTTATCATGAGATTACAGGAGTCAAGTCAGAACCACGTTCCAAAATTGAAGGTGCTTTTGGTCAAAGACTAAAGGGCAAAGTAGTAAAATGTGTATCTCGATATGACAGCTACTACAAAACACAATAAGTTTCCTCGGGCCAAGGAGTCAGAAGGTCAGAGTGCTCAGAGGTCGCCAGATTAATGGACGCATGTATCTTCACGCACTCTCCTACCAAAAGTGGATAATCATGGCATGGAACTCCAAACCACCGAATTTCTTTGAATAATAGACACACACACACCTACTATTATATAACATTATTAACATGTTAGTTGTTAAAGCACATCTTTAGATGACTGCACAGGATAGGATCTTCACGGACACGTTGAAAAGGGTCATCATTCCAAAAAGAACCAACTTGTTAGAACCTACTATTAATATAACATTAACATGTTAGTTGTTAAAGCACATCTTTAGATGACTGCACAGGATAGGATCTTCACGGACACGTTGAAAAGGGTCATCATTCCAAAAAGAACCAACTTGTTAGTTACGACTTGTCTCAGAAGGGAATATACGTATAAATACCTACATTTTTGAAAAAATTTCTCTCGCTTATCCATCCTCCTCCAATATATGTTTTTATTCTGTCCACATTTTACTCCAACTTGAAAGCTCTCTCGCTTCTCTTGTCTCCACCCATAAATTTTTGATAGTTAATAACGTTCCTATTTTTTCCTGAAAAATACTAACCACAAAAAAAGATTGGACTGTGCCTGGTCCTCTGGTCTTTAGTGTGCAATAATGTGGTTCTTCCTTCTTTAATGAAATGCTTTCTTTTTCTTTTGGAGACAAGAAGAAAAACCCAGCTTTCACATATTCCCCACATTTCTCAGCGTTTCCAACATGTGTGGAATTTTCTCTTCATCCTCCATTTCGTTTATTATTGATATTGAAATTCATAAAAGTTTGAGATTCCACTGACTTGAAAAAATAAACTTTTTTTTATCCATCTAAAACTCATCCCATCGGTATAATAATTTATGGAGGCAAGAAAAAAATGCGCCGAACCAAAATAAAAAAAACCATTGCACTACTATCCTACCACACATTCTTCTCCGATAAAATAAATGGTCAGGAGAAGATTTTTATTAAGTATTTTCCTAGTTAACCATATACTAATAGCTATGATAAGAGGATATCAAAAAAGGATGAGATGAATAAGTGAATAGTATTTTAGAGGGAAGCTTCTATTTTTTATTGGTGCAGGTTAAAAAACGAACCTCTGACAGATCACCACTTTTTTCCTCCGAAATAAGTAAAAAAAAGAGCATCCATATACATATATTCTTTTTTGCTCAAAACAAAAAAATGTATTCACCTTTTTTACTCGATAGCTCGAGTTAAGCCTCCTTTTTTTATTGCTTCCTTCGTTTATTCAAAAAGAGAGAAAAATGAGTGAGCGTAAATAGGCTCATCCTTGTTTTTTTATTCTTGTGTGAGTGTATGTGTTCTCGGGTGAAAAATAACTTTCTTTTTTTGGAGAGAGATCACTTAAAATGAGAACAGTTAAGTGATTGATTGCACCTTTTCCAAGGAACATAAAAATCCTCACCTTTTTCTCTTCCATTTTCTTCCTTTAGATTCTTTCGCGAAAATTCCTCCACATTTAGTTCGTGTAAGTATAATAGTGGCAGTAAAAAAATGTAAGTGTGGGTAAAAAATATACTGGAGCAATTTTTCTTACATATTTTTTTTATTACTGCTCATTCACACTTTCTCCACAAAAATATGTATATTATGGTGTAGGAGCACATATTATACATTTTAATAGGGAGTATAGATGATGATATTTTTTCTTTGGCTGGGGGAGCGCATCCGGAGCAAGAAAATAGGCTGCTAAATTGAGTTCGTGGAAGCAAAAAAATAATATATATTTGCGTGGTGGGTTCGAACCAAGTCTGGAAAAAAATTTAACGTGGCTCTGGTTCTTCTTATTAACAATTTTTTGTGCTATGTATCTTATCGTACATGACACATGAACATACTTTCTTTTTACCGGAAGTGTGTAATGTGTCAGCCGACCTTTAATATTAATGTCAATTCCAGTTTCCAGCGTGAGAGACACTAAACATTGTAGATGGGAAAGACTAGTGTAATAATAATAAAAAATATGAAAGTGGTTGCTTGTCGTTCCACGCGTATCCATTTTGGGTTTGATTGATGACATTTTTGCTTGCCACATAAAATGAATCCATCATGAAATAGTATTTGGTGGAAATTAATATGCTAATTAGTTTTATGTCTATTTTCCAGATATTATCATCAACTCAAGGAACATCCAAGGACCTAATAAGTGGTTGTCCCAAATCTCGGAAGGAAATTATGAATGACAGCAAGCTGAACCATAATTTAGCCGGAAGTGTATGTGAAGTTGATAACAGCCCGGAAGTGTTATTGTGGTGGTGGTGTGTCTGAAACTTTTCAAGAATGGGATTAAATTGAGCAGCTAATAATGACGTTGGAGAAGGCCACCTTACCCAGGAAATTGAAACCGCTAATCTTAATACCTTTGCTAGTGCTGCTTATAGTGTTATCCCTTCGAGCATGTTTGGAAATGGTGCTTGTGATGAAAATGTCGGATCAGGATGCACTCCTAATTAGCCCAGATCTGGAGAAAGAGTCATCGCTTATCATTGGGGACAAGAGCCACCCTCCACATCCTTTCCATCATCAATCCCCACCACTACCACACTTATCAAGGTCATCGTCACCATCAGTGTCCTCCGTGCAACCCGCCAGAGAACGAACTCAATTTGGATGGAACACTGGTGGTCGCTCTTCTTTATCCTCAATCACTAATCACTACTCCGTGGCTTCCTTCCACATTAATGTTAACAGCCATAGTTATCATCATCAACAGAAGAGCCAGTCATCCGACTCCTACGCTTCGGAAAGTAATGCAAACACTAATAGTAATAATAATAATGCCAACAATATGGAGACTTTCTTCACCAATTATATGGTTGTGTCCCTTTTATGAGGCCAAACAAGAGAGTAAAAATATAATAATTACTTCAATGTGTGCAAAAATATAGTGCGAGTGGAACCAGAATATAAATACTACCCATCTGTGAATTTTCGTGGTTGTTGTTCAAAAGTTATCCAGAAAATAAAAGAATTCATAATTTAGATAAGTTCAATACTACTGGAAATAAAAATTAGTGTTCCATGGAATATCGTCGATGATAAAATAATTTCAAGCCTAATTGAACCACCTTTCATTACCACAAAAAAAGGATTTAAATTTAGTGAAAAAAATAATAAACAAATTTCGAAGGTTGTTGTGTGTTTTTTTGTGTGCCAACAATAAGCTCATTATTATTACCACTTCTTATCTCCTACTACTATACTATATTTAAGACTTTGTTGTTATTTCCACACACACTGTTAAATATTCAAATTATATACGTGTAGTAGTAGTAGTAGTAGTAGTGCAAAGGAGGAAAAAAATAACGGAGGCAAAAATGGGGAATAAGTTAGGGTGCAACTGTGGCCCTCTCAGCCGCAAACCTTATCGCTACGAGGAGAATCAATGGAGCGCGACTTCGAGTAGCAGAAGCTTCGGGAAGAGAGATGGACACCTTCTCCGTCTCTGGGCGGAAGTGTTTCACGTCACCACTGCTGGTAAAATTTCATTCTTTATTCAAAGCGATTGTTTGTCGTGGGTGGTCTCCGGGTGCAACATTTTCTCCATCAAAAAAAATTCCTTCCATAATTGCACGCCAACGCTTACAAATCTGTTAAGTTTGGCCAACGTAAATGATAAAGATGGAATGGCGTTCATTAATTCGGATGTGCTTTCCTTTTGGATCAACCTTCCAATTGGGTCACATGATAAGCTCTCACCTAACTTTTGAATGTAGTTAAAAATACGAAACTCATCTTTTACGTTGCAGGCGGAGGGACGGTGAAATGGCAGCAGGTGTCCGAGGACCTGGTTCCTGTCAACATTACATGCATTCAGGTATTCAGAATTTGCCTTTCGAAATTTACTTGCTAAACCTTCTCCATAAATAATGTTTAAAATGGCACAAAATTGCATAATTATATTTTTGTTTATTTATTTTTCCCATATTTTTAGGATTCTCCGGAGGTAGTATTCCACATAACGGCGTACAACTCGCAAGTGGATAAGATTCTTGATGTTCGTCTTGTTCAACCAGGTAAGACTCGAAAAATAAGAGGAAATATTCAATTTTGAACCTTCTTCCCAAACTTATAAACAAAGAAGTCTACCCCATCAAGTACTATTATAACTTTATCAGAGAATAACATCCACACAAGAAGACAAGCCTCCACAATCCAAGTTTTTTTTTTCTTAGAGAAAATACGAAAACTAAGCTCTTTAGTATAACACGATGATCCTCAATTATGACTAAAGAACTCTTGGAATTAAGGAAGCACTCCTCTTTTCTCTCAGGTGTGGTGTAATCAAGACTCTTGAGAAGAATGAAGAGCTCTCCGCACAAAGCAAAATTTCTAATGTAATTCTCCAACAAAAAAAAAGTTGAAGGCACACACAGGAATTCTCATGGGATAAGTTTCCTAGCAAGTTATCTTCATGATTACAACGACGATACACTCTTTTGCAAAACATAATGCTTATCAGAGAAGATTATATAAATTTTAGGTTGCATTCCAACTAGATAGACAAAATTTGTCACACCCGCAAACCTGAAAAGTTGCAACTAGTCAACTGGCAGTAATAAGTTGAGTCGTTGAGCACGCTCAAAATTCTATTTTTGAAGGGTATCTCTATTTCATCTAAAAATAAAACTGTCCTTCAACACAAAACTTGCAAATAGGAAGGAACGTGTCAGAAAACTATCCTCTCGAAAAACAAAAATAGAGCCTCTTGAAAAAAAAACACCAAAGTGTACTCTCCTCCTCCTACACTGGTATGCACTTCATAAACTAACTTTCCTTTTTTCGATAACATCACGTCCTCCAGAAAAAAAAGAAGTTTAACCTACAAAGTCAGATCATTTATTTTCCTTTTTACCTTTCTCACTTTTTTCTGTTTTTTTCCCTCATGCTCCACCCTCTCAAGTATTATACATTATTATATTGTGTTCAAAAAGAGGAGGAAAGATAAGTTTAAAAAATCTCAAGGTACTACAAAAAATAAAGCATTCTTTTGCCCAGACTCCCCTCTGTTTTCTTCATTTTAGTTTCATAGTTCATAGGAGAAAAAAAAGTGTAGAAGTGTGTTATTGTCCATGAAAAATAATGAGTCAGCAGTTTTACAATATAAAGTCCTTTCCCCTTTAAAAAAGTTTCTTTATGCACACAATTTGATAAACATGTATTATTCAGCACGCTCCACACATTAGAAGAGCACAGCAGTGTACCTAAGTCAACTCCTGGTTGGAGAAAATTTGAAAATTTTGTGTTTTGTGTGTGGGTGAAAAAAAAGCGAATGCTTGAAAAATTTGGAGTAGACAACTTCTCTCTTTCTCTCTCTCTCTCTGGCTTTCTCTAAAAAACTTTTTGCTCAACAAAAAAAGAATATTTTTGAAGAGAGAGAAAGAAGTATTGTAAAGTTGTATAGTCTGGGCAGAGTTTAAAAAAAGTCCTTTTCTTCTCCTTTTCTCTCCTTTTTTTCCTGCTTATCGACTCGAAGTTCTGTGTAGTTACCGGGCTGGGCACACGTTATTTCTCTCACGCTTTGCTTTTTTTTCATCCACTCGAAATACATACACAACATAGCGAGAGAATAATAGGAGGTGGATGGATGGAGGAGGAGAAGTATACTCTGAAAAAATATATATTCATCGAAAATGAATGAATGAATGACTGAAGAGAAAAGCTTATTCATTAGTGAGTAGTATCTATGTATATATTGTTGCGTAAGATAAGTAAGAAACAAAAATTAGTTAGTTAGCGTTTTTTTTTCATAAAAAATATAATGAAGATTGTTTTGTTCCATTTTTTTCAATGTGTACAACATTATCGTTGTCATCAAGGTTGTGTTGCTTTGATGTCGTTTCGCGTCATTGTCTTAAATATATATGTATATACTTTCGTATATGTTTATACTCATGTCTTGTTTTTTTTAGTTGGGATACCTTTTTTGTTTTGCTGAATGATGCTCCTCAAGTGCTTGCGTACTAAAGTGGAGCATATTATTAATACATATTATATATTTTTTTGGTGATATAACGAAACAAAAAATATATCTCTAAGATTATAATGATGATGAAACAATGTGATAAGCTGAGCAAAAAAAAGTTGGGAGTTTTTTATTCTTTGTATAAAAAATTTAATTTGAACGGTGCTCAACAAACGTCAGAGCAATGATGATTGTATTTACGGAGAAAACAAAAGGTTAAAAAAAATTTGTAGTCTGAATGTTTTCTTCTGGGATAATAGTTATATTTGTGTTAGGGAGGTAGGTCCATGTATTTTTTGTCCTCTCAGAGGAGACATATGCATGCAGATTGTTTGTCACAATGGTTCATTATCATTTTCATTTTTTAATGGGGAGATTATCCTGCTAATAAAAGTGGTAATAGCCCAATTAGCAGAAAGGAAAAGGAACAATGAATCTTGAGCAAAAAAAAGAAGAAATGGAAAAAGAACTGTGGAGANGGAGACATATGTATGCAGATTGTTTGTCACAATGGTTCATTATCATTTTCATTTTTTAATGGGGAGATTATCCTGCTAATAAAAGTGGTAATAGCCCAATTAGCAGAAAGGAAAAGGAACAATGAATCTTGAGCAAAAAAAAGAAGAAATGGAAAAAGAACTGTGGAGAACAATGGGTGCCTCACAGACTGTAAACAGCATAGATTTTTAGTTCGTGTTATTCGAGGCTGAACAAAATAGCAGAGAAAAGTTGCATCATTTTTTGGAGAGACACATTCTCATTCTCAAGATTTTTTAATGATAAGTTGAAATATAATACATAATAATTATGTATTATATTTAAGAGGCTGGGTTCGATTCCCGGCTAAGGGATTAACTTTTAATTTGTTCCATGTTATACATTACCCAAAAATCCTGCAAAAAACTTTACTTCTGATAATAGTTTTGTCAAAATAATTAGGTTGTTCAGTACGACACCGTTCAAAATATTTTACAAAACAGTAAAAATGGAACTTGCTACGCATGCGTGAGATCGTCACAGAAAATTAGAGTCGACTGTATTTATAAATACTTTTCGCACTGAAGCTAATAAAGGAAACGGGCAAGCATCGATCTAGAGTTTGTTATCTGTGTCCTGTGTCCACTTCACTCAGTTGTGACGTTGAAATCAAACACAACAAACACTGCTCAAAACCATAGTATTTTTTTAAGAAGTAATTACAGGGAAGTGCTCCTTCTTCAATTTTGCAAGAATACTGCGGAAAATTAAAATTTAACGAGGTCCATCCCACCACCGCCATTATTTTTTTGAAAGCACGGCACCTAAACTCCTTACCCATTTCTTCTAGTAATTACTGCGCTCCTATTGAATCTGTAAATCACTCACCAGAAAAAACACATATACTTTCAAAAAAAAGTATACACACATGTTATCCACCTCAATTCTCCTTCCTTTTTTTACGAAAAAAAAGTCTGACCAAAAACTGTAACCTAACAAAAAGATGAAGCGGGAAAGAAAAAAAAATCCCAAGAAGAATCCTTGCATGATTCACGCTACAACCCGAAATAATAATATCTTCTTTTTCTCCAAGCTTATCCTCTTCACTCATATCCTTCTTTGCTGTCCATAAGTATACATGTATATATCAGTTAGTAAAGAATTTTTAATCTTTTTTTCCGAAGATTCCAGAAACATACCCACAGATAACCATAAATATATGTGTGCATATGTGTGCATTGATAGTATCTAGACCATAGACCTAGGAAAAAAATTCAAACAATAGAATGCCCATTTTGAGTGTGTGTCCATTCAATACACTATATTTTTTCTCTGCTGTTGTGGACAGAAAAAAGGTTGAAGAAGGAAATTGTCCGCACTTGGCCGTATCCTATATTCTGTCACGAAAGCAAAGTGTATCCTTTTCTCTCTCTCGGTTTTTTTTGTGCCCGGGTGGATTTCCTGCCTTTTCATGCATCTCTCCTTTTTCTCTTCTTTCTCTCGCGTTTCTCTCTTTTCTGCCTAGTCGCTTTGCTCATGAAGTATTAAGGTGATGGCTCAACTGACTGCTTCTCTTTTTTTTTCGAACAACAACGGAACAGAAAAAAAAGAAATGGTGCTATGAACCAGTATATAGAATTTTTTTCACATGTGGAGCACTCTCCTTTACTTTTTTTCTTCTTTACAATACGGCACACATTCCTCCTTTTCGCGTGTGTGTAACTAAGCACAGCTCTTTTTTTCTGGCACTTTTCTCTGTCTCCCTTTCGATTTATTTTATCCAGCAAAAAAGGAAGAAGAAAGTCTTATCAAACGTGTGTCTGTGTGTGTGCAAGTTTCCCAACTATTTTTTCTACTTCCATAATATAGACCATCATATATGTGTCCAGCAGCAGATTGTATGTACGAGTATCATTTCATTGGAATTGAGAATGAAGTACAAAAAAAAACGGAGAGAAGATGTACAACTTTTAGCATGTCATTTATACTCATGTTTCATCTGTGTAGTTTGTTTTTTCAAAGTGGAAACATGACGGTGTGAATATATTTTTTTTTCGAGAAGAGAGAAAGCACTACCATAAATTTTGTTCTTGGGCACGCGAAATATTCATGATCTTGTTTTTTTACCAAAGAGTTACATACGTACTACAGAAAACTTTTTTTTTCGTGTTCACCATAAAAATAGACGTGTGTGCACATATTTATACTATCTATGTAGATCATATTGGTCGCACACATCTGCTGCAGATCAGATATGAGAAATTGGAAGAGCGGGGATGGTTATAGTATTCGTCTTTTTTTATTTTAACGGACACAAAGTACCTGAGGTTTGTTCTTCTTCGGAGCATACCTTGCACACAAGGTAAAATAAAAAAGATAAGATGGGAAAACGTCTTTCCTGAGATGGATGCAGATGGAAGGAAAGATCTAAAAAATATTTTATACGATGCAAATTGCAGAAGATAAATATATATATGTATATATATTTTGGGAAGGTGTGTGTCCAAAAAAAGGAAATATTTTCTATGCAACTTTTTTTGTACGTGGGACGGAAATGACTTTCTTATGCTTGGTTTCTTTCTCCTTGCTTGTATCCCGCGTGGAGAATGCACTTGAATGGGAATGGTGGTGAGGGTGGCTAAGAAAAAAATATCTAATAAGATTAGATAAGACAGGATAGATAGAAAAAAAACATGAAAAATGTAAGTATGGTGAGAGGAGGTGAAGCCATGTGTGCAAAAGTGGTAGTACATACATGAAGGTAATCATATTAATGCGGTGTTTGGTTTCCCTGTGGTGAATTCATTTTTTAAAGAGGAAAAGCCAGCATAAAAAAATATTATTATGTTCATGCGTCAGTTGACAGACATGTGAGGATCGCTTATTTTTGTGTCTCAATAACAATGAAAGTTGATAAGCAAAGAGGCAATGTAATTACAGCTGACAACCTTAGTAGTTATTCATCTCTAAATTCAGTTAATGTAATGAGATGTGAGAAAAGCAGAAATATTTTTTGCGAGCTTCTTATCATATTTAACATATTTATTGTCACATTTTGTCTGGAAAATATGGAGCATAATAATATTT
>JAHZNF010002745.1:0-27155 GCA_027744215.1 Troglopedetes dispersus
TAACTGTAAGTAAGCATACATTTTAAAATTAGATTTCAGACTGGTTTTGACTGAGCTGATTTTTATTAGTAAGAATCTGGGAACTTACAATGAATTCCAGGTTCGAGTGATAACTTCCTTTTTTATGGTGGCACGAGCAGGTCTCACGTTCAAGGAAAGAGTATTTATTGCAATCGCCTGGCTTCCAAAAGCAACGGTCCAGGTAAGTACGCGAGTTAAAAAAGGTAATCAGTACAGGCTTTTGGTCACCGAGTGAGTGTTATTATTTCCCTCTGCAATTCAATTCCAGGCTGCCATTGGACCAGTAGCTTATGATTTAGCTCGACAATCAGGAGCTGGAAAAGAAGCGGAAACGATGGGATTAGAAGTATTAACAATTGCGGTCATATCAATATTGCTCACGGCTCCAGTGGGTGCTGCAGCAATAATGTTGTTTGGACCGGTATTGCTCTCTGCAGATAAAGGACCTATGGAGCAGGGCTCTGATAATGCTTATGCGGACGGTGATGGGGGCGAATTGGAACTGAAAATTGGAAATGGAGAAGTAAATTCTGGAAAAGAATCTCCAAACGAAGTCAATGAAGCTGGAGAGGGCGCCACACCAAATACCCCCATTAGGTTGGGGGCAACTGTTGTTGTTGTGCACCATTATTAAAATAAGCTAAGAAATTCTCTGTATCTTTCAGAGCAAACTGAAGTTACTTAGTACAGGAAAAAAGTGAGGTGCTGTGTTTTGGATGAGGAAACTTGCATATTATTAATAAAAACGTAAATAAGTGAACTTAGCACTTTAAGTAGCCAAAATATTGTGCACTTATTTCAAAGTGACAGTGGAAATGGAGAAGTCAATTCTGACAAAGAATCTTCAGGAGAAATCCATGAAGCTGGCTACACTTCCACTTATATACAGCGATTGAGTTGGTGGGGGCTGTTTTGTGTGCTCAAATTAAAGTAAATTGAAAGCTATAAACTGATTATTATCCCAAGTAAAGAAAGATGATTTTACGAGTAGTTTGCTGACCACTCTACAATACATTTAAGCACATTTTCTGCATTTTACATCACTCCATTTTTATGGGAATTTGTGGAGGCCGATTTACACGAGATTAATTCAAGTCATTTTGCTCATTTTTTTTTCAATTCATTTGTCCTTCTTCGTCGACTTTAAGTCCTTTTTGATCAACATTAACAATCGAGGAAAACTATGCAAATTAATTTAAATCAATTGCTTGAAACGAGAAACGGAAAACGAAAATCGACAATGCAAGGACGCCGTTGATTTTCTCCTCGATATGCAAACAAAGACTAAGAGTTTAGTGTATGTAAAATGTAAACCAAAGTAAACCCTTTCCCCAAGAATGGATTCTCCAGTTTCCAGCAGAAGCAAGTAAGCGTTAGCATAGCATAGACGGGTGGTCTTTTTTATTTACAATTCAATGTATGAAAATATCATTGGTACAGTACAGTGCGAGTGCGCTAGTGAGCAGTGAGCATACCGGATACGATTTTTTTAAAACAAAAAATTGACTTGAGCTGAAGGGCAACAGGGTATAGCATTAGCTGCATTACCTTACCTGCGTATAATCCAAAGCTAACCCAAAGTATAACCCACAACAAACGTGATACAACAACACGTACGGTATATATAACGCATATACAAGGCAACATCAAGAATTATCATCCTGTCCGTGTCTTACCGGCACGTTTCAAGTTTATATCTATTTACTATTTTGCAATTAATTTGCATAGAAGACAAACACCAGTAATAATAATAAAAAATATGTAGCATAATTTGATCTAGTAAATACACTACAATAATAGCAATTTTAAAACCTGTACAGTTTTTAAAGATTGCTAAATTGTTATTAACTAGATTTAAGGAAGTTATTTTAAGTTTTAATTACGGAAGCAGAAAAAGAGAGCAAGCAAAGCTTTTTTTACTACAAAAAAGTTGCAAGCAGGTGCACTTAGCATAATGTGTTGTTGTGGTGGTCATTTGTTTTGTGACAGTTTACAATGAATGAATGAGTGCATGAATTACATCTTCGCAATAAATGCACTTTTTCCAGCAGTAATTTGACACGAAGCACATTGCTTGCACTTTAAATTGAAAGAATTGACAGTGAGTTGCAGGTGTTTAAAAAAAAGCAGGTCAAGTGTCAAGCAAGTGTTGGATACATGTGACGTGAGATAATTATGTGTTGGGTTTATAAGTTTAAATTGAAACTTTCCAAATTTAACTGGCTGATTTTGGTCCAGTGTGTCTGTTGAGAAGTCACTTGAAGTCATAATATTTATTTAGACATCAAAGTGAGAGACATGAAACAATTGGGATCTGGAACAAATTCACAGTTGAATGATCAGTCAGTACTTGTATTACGGTCAATGGCGTATAGATTCCTTTCATTCAACGCGGTTAAATCGGCGGATAATGTTCGTCTTGGCCTAATACATAACTTAACGCATTATAAGTTTCCAGCAGAAGCAGCGCGTGCTTAGTAATTGAGTATCGATCAGGATTGGCTTGGATGTGTCTTGGACAGGTAAGCCGTGTTCATTAAATTAAATTAATTTTGAAAACCATTTACTGTTTGTGGGCTCGGGGCTGCGAATTAAACACTAATGTAACTACTGTACAGCGAAAGAATGTGATAAGCCATAACCACTTATGTAGGACATTCCATCTTCAATGATCAATGATGTCTTTGTGTTCTTGGCATTTTCAGACTGAAAATTTCAGCAAATCTTGATTCTCGTGGAATTCGCAAGAAGGTTCATTATTTTTTGTCTAAATTGATCCACAGTTGATTTATGCAAGCTTTGATGACCTAAACTAAGTGATGTGGAATCACGCACAAAACCGGTCACCCAGCGGGGATGATGACACCAATGATTCAGATCCTAATTCCAACGTGAAGGAACAGTTGGAGAAAAGTTTGGACTTGACTCATTATTTAAAGTACCTTGGAGAGCTCTTTAGTCAAGCAAATAGGTATAATTATACCTATGATAAATGTAGCCTGACACCGTCAATACTTGACTTAAGTATGTGTTTTTAGGCCAAATGGATTTTTAAATACACCAATGATTCANGACTTAAGTATGTGTTTTTAGGCCAAATGGATTTTTAAATGCTGTATGGTTTCTTTTTAAATTTTAGTGAGTCTGAGTCTAGTGATAGCGATGACGAAAGAACTAGCACGTTCACCGATTTTCTGCAGCCAGCCGCACAACCTTCATCTGATCGCTCCCAACACATTAGCCAAAATAATCTAGGATCTTCCAGTAGTAGTAGTATAATTGATAATCATGTGACCAGTTTTGCAACTACGCTAAAGTCTGTAGACGGGTTTCATTTAGACGCGAACATATCATCATCCTCCTTGAGTTCTATTGACTCTGGAACATCATCCTTGTCCCTGAACCTTTCTTCGGAATCTTGTCCAGATACTCATGTAAAGAAAGATACGGCACTGAGCGGACGTGCTGGTGAAAAGAATGGAGTTCCAAAAAGCCCAAATGTGTGCACGGAAAGTAGCAATAGCAGTAGTACTCCTGGGACCGAGGACGAGAAATCTGGTGATAACAATTCAGAAAAGGATAAAAAGTCACAGAAGAAGAAAAAAGCAACCAAAAAGAACAATGATGGCCCACCAAGTCAGAATAAACCAAGTTCTGGAGGGAAAGGCAATAATGGTTCGAAAGGAGGTGGAGCGGGAGGACCGTCCTCCGGAGGAGGAGGTGGTCCTACTTCTGACGACACCACAAGTGGTTCGGGGGGTTCCTCTTCATCCAATAAAAGTTTAAGTGGTTCTGGTTCTAGTAGTAGCAGTAATAATAATAGCCCACCTGGCGCGAAAAGTCGGTCAGGCAAACAATCCAAGAAAAGCGTCCAACAATTCGGTTCACATGAAGTGCTGACTTTTGCAAACAGTGGAATTGACATCAACTCGACTAAATTTAATGTAAGCTTTGACCACGTGGATGAGGAACAGTTAAACTCGGATGCGCTCTTGCTGAACGCTGAACTGTCGGGAAGTTTTGCGCAAGAGTTGGCTTCAAGCAGTACCACTGATTCAAGTGGGTTGGAATTCGAAAGCCACTCATTTCCCATGAATTCACTCCTCGACCTTAACGACGAAAGTAGTTTAAGTGACTACATATCAATGACACATGATACCGGCGCTCATACCTCGCCTGACAGCATTTCCCAATCTAGTACAAGTTTCTTCAGTAAAATTGCGGTGGAGGCGGCTTCCTCCGGGTTAGCAAAAAATATAATCAAGTCACGTAATAGCAATAATAATATTACTTCAAATCTTGGAGTGATCAACAACAAGGACACTTCAAAGTCTGAGGTGAATGGGAAAAAGAGAAAGTTGGAAGGAACTGGAAAGGGAGCGCCTTCAGATAATAAGCTTGCGAAATTAACAGAGAAGCAGAAACAGTCTCGAATTCAACTTTTGAATGCAAAACGGAAGAAGATTTATGTCTTCATAAGTCGCAAGGAAGTTGGAAAGGTACAGTAAACTGTGACTTGACGAGAGAATCGATATATTTTATTTTGGTTTGATTTAACTCTATTTGTGTCTTTATCTTCATTCGCAGGCACACCGCAATCGGGCAAATTTGTTCAAAGAAAGTCTGGTTATGAAAAAGAAGCTTGCACATGCTTGTGCCCGACACTTGAGAAAGAAAGCCGTGCAGGTTTGTCCTCTTTGAAAGTTATATATTATTGCAGCATAGTAGTGCAATAATGTACTGAAGATTTGTGTGATTTTTTATTTAATTACTTATCTGCCTAACTAATTTTGTACTTGTAACAGTCTCAGAAGTGCATGAAGGATTCAGTGTGCAGAGCTAAAAGACTCACTCAAGAAATGGAGATTTATTGGAAACACCAGGAACGAGCTGAAAGGGACCTACTACGCAAGAAAGAAAAGGAGATCGAGGAAAAGTTGAAACTAGACAGAGAAATTTTAAATAAAGAAGCACAGGCTAGAAAGTTGAATCTCCTCACCTCACAAATAGAGCTATTCACAGTGAAATTGTTAAACATGTGTGAAGGAGAGCAGGAACTGTTTGGAAAATTAAACCTTTTGAAAGACAAGCCTGAGACACATGAGGAGGACAGGTTAGTTAGTCTAGCTAGCAGCAAGCAGTCACTACAACCTTTCAGATATACTTTAAAGATGAGTAATAATATTTACATAAATATATGATTTTCAGTGAAAAGACACAAGACCATGTTGCGGTTGATCGTGCTTTGAAGGATCATCATCGCTTGATCAACCTTTTGGACACAAGTGGCTTATACCAACCAGGTAGGTTATAATTTTTTTTTTTAAAGAAAAGCGTTTTGGTTTTGACGAGTTCTGAAATTTCTGTTGAACCTTTGCTGAACTTTTGTCGAAAATTCACTTTTAGACAAAGACAAACCACTGTCAACCGAGCTGAAAGACATTTCTCAGCCTCAAATGCTACAAGATAATCTGATGGAGTATCAGCTGAAAGGAACCAGGTGGCTCAAGCATTTGTATATTTTGGTACGTTTTAAATTCTTTCTCAAAATTATTCCGTTATCTTACAGGTATGAAGGGTGTTTTTTTAACTTGAATAATGTTTCACATTCTGTGTGCAATTTTTGTCCTGCGGAGTATGGGGCCCTTACCTGATTGTGGCTCCAACCCTTACACTGAATGGATGGAAACAGGATCTTGGCAAGATTGCACCTCTGTTTAAAGTTGTCCCTTATTGGGGAAAACCTGCAGTAAGTTAACTTTCATCTTCACTGGTGTCACTTAACAAAAGAATATATGAAACTCAGTTTTCTTGCGTTATTTTTTTGTAGATGCGGAAGTCTCTTCGGCAGGATTGGGAAAAGGTTGAGAAGAACGGTGTTAGCAACGGAAGCGCCAGTTTCCATATTGTCATCACCTCGTACCAAGTTATGCTATCCGACCTCAAATACTTTAGTAAGATATAAATGGCAATACCTAATAACAGACGACACGCAGGGTGCAATAACTTCTAGGTATGATTTTCTTAATCTCCATAAATCACAATAATTTGTATTTACAAGTTACAGGGAAAGCAATAACGGCCCTAATTAATGATATGTGCGGTGATATATGTTTTTGCAGTACAAAGTGGATGTCACTGTTGAGCTTCCGTTGTAGGAGTAAGCTGCTAGTTTCTAATAGTCTCAAGTTAAACTCACGCTCGCATCTCTGCGCCTGCCTCTACTTCATTATGCCGTCCTTGTTTGATGCTCATGAGGATTTCTCCACGTGGCTACTCAAAGAGCTCCAGGCTCCCAATTGTGTCGTGTATGAATCGGACGAAAGTAAGACTTGGCTTCATTCATACACAATCTTGAATAAAACTAAAAGTGCTGGTATCCCGTCTTCTGTGCTAAAACATAAATATATGTTTTTTAAACACTTTAGATACGTTGGCAAGATTGAGAACGGTTTGTGAACAATTTGTCCTTCGCCGTTTAAAAAGTGACGTGAAAAACGAGCTAGCTTGCCAGGTGGATTTTCAGCAAAACTGTTGCCTTTCAACCAGACAACAACGGATTTATCTTGGTAAGGCCTGCTGACGAAGCTTTTGAGTGATTGTACGACGAATATGAAAACTTGCTAAGAGAACGATAGTAAAACTTTGAGAACCTTAACATGTGTAGATTTGCTGGGTGAACAAGATCTTAGAGGCGTGATGGCAGATTTAGACTCATGCAAACCTGAAGAATTGATCCGAGCCCGAACGAATGATATGCTGAGTTTGTCGGTCAACCTGAGAAAAGTATTTTTGTTTTACAACAACTGTCAATCTGATCCTCAAAAGTGCTCGAGTATTGGAAGATGGTTGAAATGCTGATTTTATTTATTTATTTGTTTACAGGCTTGCAACCATCCAGATTTGATTGAAGAGCGGAACGTTTTTTCTCCTTTTTGGATGGAGACGAGTACACTGAGCTTGCCTCGAGTAATTTACGAAGATGGACCATTATTTTGTTCATCTCGAGACGGGCACCTACTAAACCGATTGTTCAACATATTCAGCGCGTTCAATGTATATAACTCATTATTTAAGAGTCGTCCCGCTAACAGAGGTGTTACCAGTTATAAGGAATCGTCAACCTGGAGCTTCATGCGGCTACTAAGTTTAAGTTGTACAGAAATTGAAAAGCTGTATTCGATTGGAAATTTGGAGAGGTGAGGAATAATTATTTATTTACTATTAAAGTTTTTGTGAGTGAATTCAAACTTACAATTTATATTTTGACAGGCTGAGCCATCTAGTCAGTTTTGAATCAGTATTGGATAAGATTTTATTGGAGCAGACTTGGAGGGATAACCACGATCACAAGAATTTAGTCATCTATCCGAATAACCTTCGTTATCATTTTCTTAGTCAGAGCCTAGTATTATCGAAATTAGTTTTTACTTCGCTTTTAGCCCCCGCATTTGCTGGCGAAACGACCATTGAGCACCGAACGTTACGCTCAAGAAAAGCTTGCCTTGATGTGAGTGGATGAAAATGATTAAAAGTCATTTGAGACCTGAGAAAATGGCGTGTTAATAGCTTCTAATGTAAAACTTTATTTGTTTAATTTGCAAAACAAGCAGGATCCCCCAGTGTCCCCGGAACCAATCGTACTACCTTTTCCGCTGATGAATTACCCGAAATTTCTTCAAACCAGCTACACAAAGGTGCGGAGAATTTTTTTATTAATTTCTTCAGTCTTAAACGTTTAATATTTACAGAAATTTGTTGGATTCGTAGGTGTCTTCGGGAGGATTCCAGCCTTTTGTGAAATGTAATCAGACGAATGATATTATTAGTCTCCTCGAAGGTCGAGTATTTCTCTCAAGTTTTAGACATCTTCTTGCGGACAACGGGAACTCACTGTCCCTTTTTCCAGATCTGGTGTCACAAATAGTTATGCCAGGTATTTGAATAATGTTTTTACAAACAAATGGGATAAATTGTGGATATTGTTTCTAATGTGGTACATAACCGTCTTTGGTAGATTCCAGTCAGTTCGTTAGTGATTCAGGGAAGTTGAAGAAGCTGGATGGATTGCTGTACAATTGCAAGCGGTTGGGTGGTCGCGTTCTGATTTGTTCTTATTTTGAGGAGACTTTGGAAATTTTGAAGGTGAGCTTTACTGTCTCTCTACCTCTGAATTATCTGAACAAGACATTGTGTTTGTAAAAGAAGAGGCTGGATTGTGTTTTAGAAATTTTTGAAAATGAGACGGTGGACATATGCCAGATTAGACTGTGATGAACACAGTCCAGGGGAAACTACCCCGTTTGTGTATTTGCTTTATGTGAACCGTTACGTTTCGAACATGCCGACACGAATTGTCGACACGGTAAATCTTTTCTTTTTGCTCCTAAACCCTTTATGATTCATTCGGTTTGAAAGTGCGGAGAGGGTTTAATAATAACTGGGATTATATAAACTTCCACAGGTGATTTTCTTTGACCACGATTGGGATGCAACGGCTGAAGAGGAAATTACAAAAAGTGTGAATAAAATGGGTAGGACGGGAATTTTCATAAATTCAAACTGACCTTGCGATGATTAGTAGTTGGTTAACTTGCTCTGTAATTTTATTGGAGCGTTATATTTTTATCTTTGGTATTTTCAGCACATCCGCAACTCGTTAATTACTATCGGCTAGTTTGCAAAGGGAGCATTGAAGAGAGAATTATGAACCTGGCTAAGGAACCAAATATTGTAAGCTTCGTATGAATTGATTTAGAAGCAGCGAAATTAATTCAGAGTGTGACTGGACTTGTTCTCATTTGACTTCACAGATATCCCTAGCACTGTCCAAGGATAACTTGGCGAATCCACATAGGTCATTGGTTCCTTCACTCAGGGGTCTGGTTTCCGTTCTGTCCAGCGAATGCTCCGGAAATGAAGGTATGTCCATTTAATAGAAAAGGTTTTGATAGCTGGTTACGATAATTAATTTTGATGATTGTGATTTAATATTTTTGTTGTTTTTTTTCTATCAGAGTGGCGATCCAGCTCAGCGAGTGGTTTGAAGGTAATTGACGAAAAGCTTGCGAAGCATCACAAAGTGAAAACTGACAAGGACAAGGATGCACAAGTAAGCCCGTAGTTTGTGAGATTTCTTACGCAGGTAATTTAATAAATTAGATTTTGTGTGAATGATAATAAACCTGTTCTGTTGCAGAGCTTTAACCACGACGCGAAGCAGGCATTGTGCAAGTATGCCAAAGAAAACCACTCGGGTGCTGTATACGAGGCAGTGGATGACATGATTCACTACGTCAGTGAAAATAGAGGATCCAACTCTGCGTCTCCCAGTTCCAGCGAGGTAAAATATCATCTTGGTCAACCACAATTAGCTTTATAATAATTTTAGAATTGTAATTTGCTTATCTGAAACGTATTCTCTCGGTAAAATAGGAGTTGGTAGAAATGGAGGCGGATATGGACATGAAAGAATGTCAGGATGACAACTTCAGCTTCAACTACGACGAGGGATACATGGGAATGAGTCCTGATTCTTATGAGGATGTCGGGGTGAAATCTGGTAAGCTTTTATGTTTCGGTTGTGTTCAAAGCCGAAACTAGCCACTTTGAAATTGACTTACCTCAAAACGTTGAAATTTTTTGTGCAGATTACGAGGAGGATAGCTCACCGAAGAAACCAAGACTTGGAAGGGGATCCGGGAAGCGTGGGAGACCTCCATCACGATTTCGCTTTCAGATACGGGACTTGTGTAAGTTAAATTATTTCTTGAATTGTAATTCCTGAACCATTCAAGATGCTAACCATTAATTTTAATAAATAACCTGCAGCTGGAGACGGCTCTCGAAGAGGTCCAGGCAGACCACGACTGAAACCAGTTGGTCCTGCAAACCAAGGAATTCGAGGACGCCGACCAGGGAGGCCGCCACTCACTAAAAAAGCAGAAACAATATCGTCAGGTCTGGCACCTCTGTCCTCTGGTCAAAATATATTTGGATTCTATAGCTCTCCAGATTTAGAGTTGTCGTGATGTTTTGGTTAACCTAGTTGTTTTGTTTTCTAAATTGCGATTTAGTGTACGAACAGGAGGGAATTATTGTGTTGAAAAGATTTTTTTGTCTATTTTATTTTTGTCCGTAGAAAGAATCTCCTCTTTTCTCTTTAAGTTTTTGGATAAAAAACCACGAATATTTGCTCAGAAAATAATAGAACTTGCATAGTATGAAAAAAATAATAAATAGCTAATAAGCATAATAACGAATGCATAATATTGCATTTGAAACAACAAAGTGTCCCGTTATACGTATTATTATTATGTAACTGCTGAACGAACACTCGTAAAAAATAATAATGTTACTTTGAATTGTGTTAGTCGTTTTTAAGCGGTACTACTGACCTCAAGAATGTATATTTAACGAAAAATGATTATACATTGACATGATTATTATTATTATCAATGTGTATACTTGGCATAAATAGTAAATAAAAGGCTAACACAAGGTGTACGAATTAAATTATTTGACAAGGAACGAACAGAGCTCTGTTTTGTGCAACCAGTTGTTTTTTTTACAAAAGAAACAAAACAATATAGTACAAGATTAAAAAGGAAGAGGAAAGATTTCAATTTTCTTTTTTTTTGTGTGGATTAGACTTGTTTAGACAGCTAATATGTATTAACATTATTGAGCGTACATTAATAATAATAATCTGTGTATTTATTAATAAAGTGCAATATATATTTTTTACGCACAACAAAATAAACAGTCAACAATGTCTTTTTACGAGGAGGAATAATAATTTTTGTACATATTTATGTACACACGAACGAAAAAAATAATAAAAAAAAAATAAACACTTCTTCTTGTAAGAAATAAAATGGCTAACCAAAACTAATGATTCCGGTTAATCTTTTAATTCACTTAATATTTTTGTTTCATCTGTGTGTACCCTAATTTTTGGTGGGATGTGCGGTTCATGAGGAATGAAACATTTTATTTCTGTTTGTAAAATCTCATTCATTTAAATTCGTTGTGACGAGCATAAATAAATTCACACATCTTTGTAGTTCTCTGAACCAAGCTACTTTATCTGCCACTGCTCTTTTAAATATTATTGTTTTTTAGAAGGAATTAAACATTTAATCTTGATTTTGGCACAACCACTCGTAAAAAAAATGTGACAGTGTCCGTTGTTTGGAGCTTTCGTCTTTGTTGCGATTTTTTGGGAAGTCCACCAAAAACAATGTCTCTTCTTCTTTTTGGTCAGCCTACTTTTTTTTAGTGGAGCAGAGTGTGATTACATAAAAAAGGACCGATGAGTGTTTGTGTGAGATTTCCTCATTAAAGTAGTGCAGTCAATCAAGTTAGTTCAATCGATGCAAGCAAAGGACCGTTTTCACCAGCAGCGAGAGAGAGAGAGAGAGTGTGTGCCAGTGTGCGGCAAATGTTCGTGCCTGGAGGCTGGATGGAGCAGAGTTTATTTATTTTTTTGGCTACTTCACTATTCGTAGTAATTTACTTCTACTAAAATGTAGTAATTTACAAATCAAGTTAGTTCAATCGATGCAAGCAAAGGACCGTTTTCACCAGCAGCGAGAGAGAGAGAGAGAGTGTGTGCCAGTGTGCGGCACATCATTTAAGAAGAAAACTGGTGGTGTGTCAACATAATCGTGTTGATTGGTACGAGTGCAAAAAAAATATGTGGGTAACTCACCAACCACAATAATAAATCTTCATTGAAATGCCAGCTTGAAATGGCTCGCCATCCATGATTCGATGATGACGATAGAGCGACACACCATCAAGCTTGCGTCGGTCGTCGCGAAACAAAAATCCATGTCGTCCTTTGTCCATCGTCACAAGTTCAATGTTCGTGCCTGGAGGCTGGATGGAGCAGAGTTTATTTATTTTTTTGGCTACTTCACTATTCGTAGTAATTTACTTCTACTAAAATGTAGTAATTTACAAATCAAGTTAGTTCAATCAATCGTCACAAGTTCAATGTTCGTGCCTGGAGGCTGGATGGAGCAGAGTTTATTTATTTTTTTGGCTACTTCACTATTCGTAGTAATTTACTTCTACTAAAATGTAGTAATTTACATTTCACTCTGATTGGTTAACAAATTGATAAGTCCTACAAATTAAAAAAAAGTTTTTAAAAGTCACCTTCCAAAAAAACCGAGCCAAATATAAAAGTATTTAATAGTCAATAAAAAAAGTGGCAATAAGTAATTTTGTCTTTCAAAGAAAATCAATATTGGGGAAAGATGAGACGCCAAGAGACTCCCTACATTTGCAGTGGATCAGTAATTTTAGTAACTTTTAGTCTACTTTTTACACTAACTTCAGCAGCATCCACTGCGCAACATTTCGGAGTTGAATATGCAACCGCTTATCCATCCCTTGAGACTGAACTAATTACGCCAAGACCTCTCCCACCTCCAATGACCATAATGTTAGTGGTGGAGCACAAAATTATCTTCTTTGTTTTCTCGTGAATAAAAGCCAAAACTTGTTTCAATATTGATTTTTCCTGCAGCGATGATCAACAGTTTTCAGCGGAATTTTCGGAGGAAGACTCGGAAGAGGATGATGAGGATGAGGACAGTTCTGAGGAGGATACGCACGATGGGGGTATTGACCGAAGTCCACCTCCAGCACCTCCTCCTCCTTCACCCACCGCCACATTAAGTGGTTCTTCTGAAACCTCATTTCCGGATCCTCAACCAGTTCTGCAAGAGTCTAAAACAGTGACACCTTCGAGTGCTCCGGTTGGCGCGACCACGACTGCGGAATCGATTTCTTTGGAGTCATCTTCTGAAGAAACACTCAAATTAAGTATTAATAGAAATGGGTCAATTAATGGTAACCCTCCACGGCTGCCACCAGCGCCTCTTCCAGTTCGCCAGAAGGACGACGCAGGAATGCTCCTCATCCCGGAAGAACCTGAGGACGTGTTGTTAACAATTTTGCAGAATTCGGTGAAAGAAACTTATCTGGCGTTTAAAGGAAGCTCCGTGAAAAAGAAGGTACGTATTCACATATCACAGAAAGGTATAGGTTATGGAGGTAATATTTATGGAGATTCTGGAGAATTGTGTCGTATCTTTAGAAAGAAGAACTGGATCTACTCGAGGACAACCTCAAAACTCAGATTCAGAATCTGGATATTGACCTAAACGCTAAAATCATGGCAGTGGACACAAACTCCAATTCCAGAGTTTCCACTTTAACGGAGCAGATCGTTAGTCAAAGGAAGGAGGACATCTTGACATTTTCTGACAACTTGAATCAAATTTCGAAGGTGTGTAACTCGTGACCATTCCAAAATTCAATAACAATAAATCTTTAATGAAGAAGATAAAATGTGAATTCACTGCTTTTTTTGGGAATTTATGTTTGCAGGCAAATCAGGTTCATCTGGAAACCCTTCATTCCGAAGGGCAGCATCTGAAGGCCACCGTGGATAACCTGAGCAAGGGACAACAGAGTTTATCCGCAAAGGTAAAAACAAGTAAATAAGTGTGTGGCAACAAATTCGCATTGATAAGCAACACTGGCCCATTTTTTTTTTGTTATGACCAATGTCGTCATAACTTCGTTCATGGACAATATTTTTTTCCTGGGCGTCATATTCACAAGTGGATCATATTCGCAATAAAATATAAAATAAAACTAAATTAAAAAATTATATTGACAATATATGTACATACCTGCAACTATTTTTTAACAAACGGGATTAGTGACAAAATTAGGTATAACTATTATGATAAGACAATGCAATGGGCGATCCCCGCACGACGCTGAGTTCTTTGACGAGTGAGTTTCGACAGGGTTACGTTGCTCCAGTGCAAAGGTATGTATGTGTCCAAAAAAATCAAACAGTAATGCAAGCCATAAATAATTAAGACTATTTCACTTATCGAAATTTACACTTACACTACTTCAGATTTTTAAAGAATATCGAAAGGCGCAGAGCACTACTCTGCTCGTGTGCGGCTTGGACAAGTGCTCCATTAATAGTAGTTTCTGATGCGTCCCCAAACGACTCACAGTTGGCCATCCGAGCTTCCTATGGGTTGTTGCTGCTCTAACTCCAAGGTATTACCAGACATTGAGAAACGGCGTGAAGGCGATAGACGAATGGAGGACCGCAGCAGGTTTTACGCACCGTCCACTTTAGAAGTTAGAGGCACCATCACGGATCCACTTATCACCGATAAAAGCATTAAAAAATTTACGTTTGGAGGACCTCCCACGATTATTCCTGTCTCCAAAGTAAGTTCTTTTTTACACACAAACCTTGACCAACAAAAAGCTAGACTGAAAGAGGTTCCTGTGTCCATAATTAGCCCAGTCCACTGGACCAAACTTCTTCCGGAGAGGGTGCCGTGGATCTTGAAGATGATTTTAAGAACTACAATAAAGAACTTTTAAAGAAGGACGGTTCCCGTCGCTCCGTCCCAAAATCTTCCACAAAGGTGCCGAAAACGAAAGGTTTTGATTTTCCTCTGTACTCCCCTCCCCCTCCAAAAAATTACACCATAGCCCAAACTCACACCACCGGAAGAAGACCCTCTGGTGGGATCCAACAGCGGTGGCCTGGAAGTAGTGAAACAGTTTCCAAGAAGGCAGCCACAAATCGGTGGGTTTATCAGAAGAAGATGAACAAGTCTGCGGACACACCTCCATCAACCCCTTCCTTAAATTCCTCTCTGGAGAGCCAGGATAGCTTCTTAGATTCAGAAAATAATCAGGTGGATGAGTACGTGGGCACACGGGACCGTGACTCCGACTACGCTACTGTCTACTCAGATGAGGAACATCACGACAGGCGACACTCCCGCAAGGTGCGCAGAAGAAGAAAGAAGAGGAAGGCGAGACCTGTCACGTTCAGAACCATTCGCAGCCAAACTGATGAGAGCAGACCACCCAACGGCGAGTACTCCGGGGTTGCTGATCCTGAGCATAGAAAAGCCTTACCACGACCGTCTCACATTCCCCATTACAAGAAAAATAGTCGGATCATGAACCAGAGGCTTTTGCATGAGTACCTGGCCCAACCCAAAGTGCTCGTTGTGCCTGTCCACAAAAGTCACATTCCAAAAGTGAACAAGCACATACCTCACGCCAGGGTTGTGTACAAAATGCAACGTCTCCCGAAATACCTTCCAATGATGCGCGAGTCCGGAATAGGGTCCAGCAATATTCGTTTCGCTACCGGAGTCAAGGTTCACAATTACAAGGATGAGCTCGAGGATCAGGAATATGAGGATTACCAGAGCGCCTCCGAACATAATGTGGATACAAATGTAAATAGTGATGCAGGGAGAATTATGGAGGCACGGCAGAGAAAGGGGTCAGCCAGGAGCAATAATAATACTCCCTTTCAGGGAAGATCAACTTCCAGCATTTTGAAGAGGAGAATACACACCGGAAGAGCGCGCGCTCCGGAAAGCAGGGAAAGTTTTGTGGTGAGAGAGGCACATCCTGTGGCAAGGAAGGCGTCATCAACAACTTCCAGAAGAAGGCCGAACTCGCCGACTCTGAAAACTCGGGTGGAATGGAGAGACCATTTTTAAACCATTTTAATAAATCCCATAATTTGTTAATTCACGACTTAATTAACGTAATAAAAGCGGTAGTCTATGTAATAAAGCAATGTGACTAATTGTATGAAGAAATGTTTGAGCTCGTTCTATAGTTAAATCTTATTAAATGTTATCTTAACTGATGGAGCACCATGATTTATTTATTGGTTTAATTAAAAAATCTCCATAAATATTTGCTTTGAATGATTTTTTTTTGTAAATGTTTGGATTTGATTTTTAATTTTGATGGCAGATGAGTCAACTCCAAAAAACCATTCACAGTCTGGAATCGAAAATTAACGAGATAACTGTGAAGAACACGGAGGATTTCGCACTTGTGCAGACAACCCAAAAGACACTTGCTGTGCTGGTCGACTCAATGGAAAAGGTTTTATTGAATTCCTCCTTCAGATTGATCAATTATGCTTATCAATTTGTGGAATAAAATTTCTGAATGAATACTTATTTTGGATATTGGAAGGATCTGAGGTCAGCAGAAACTGCACTGACCCATATCCAAGGGAAAATTGGGGATTTGGAGAAAACCAAGACGGAAGATAACAATAAGGTTGGTGAAGTGAAGGTTGTTCCAGTTTGCAACTTGGTTTTTTTTTAAATTTTATTATTGGGAATTATAAAATTGAAATGCATTTGATTCCAACCAAAAGCTACGGAAGACTCTAATCCGAGATCAAAAACAAGATCCGATGCAAACCTGCATCCGTCACCTGCGGAATAAGAACGTCGGCGGAGCTCTGAAACAATGGCGAAATCTGGAGCAGATAACCGAAGACCTGAAGGAAACACTTCCGGCCGACATGACAAAAATTGTGGAAGAGGCATACACCAAGCAACCCCTGAACTTGGCTCAGATGATAGACTTCGTGCACCGAGCCGTGGCTCACGGAGAACGTCGACTGAAGGAGGCTGCTTACTCTACTTTACTAAATAAAATGGAGCAGTTCAAGCATCTAACTGATCGCCGACGAATTCTGGAGGTGTTCAATGTAGCCCAGCACATGAAATCGGATCTGGGGAGTTACTACAACACCTCCTCTTCCACGGCTGAGATCATCTCGAAGCTTCCGGAAGCCATGCGACTCGTGACATTCGAGAAGGTGAAGCTCTTCCTCCCATCCAGAGGTTATCTTCGCGTGAGCGCGGACAGAAAGGTGAGTCTGGTTCCACAAGATGCTCGCTTCTACGACAAGGATGAGGTTCTTTGGCAATTTGAGTATGATAAGGACAAGACTGATGGCACGTTTTACATCAAAAGTGACAAGCTGCAGAAGTATCTGGTTACGATTCATGAAGGCTTCAATTCATATGGCTTCTCAAGGTAAAAAAAACAAAATAATATTATATTTCTTTTGTCATTCATCCCTGCCTTTACTCTTTTATGACCACACCTACGTTTTATTGCAAATCCCATAATTGTTATTGCCATATCATAGTACAAGGAGGAAAAGAAATATTGGTCACATACTTTCAAGAAAATCTCATGGTTTCTTCGTGTTCAAAAAATACATAAAAAATGGACACACACACTTCCTTCATGGATTTTTTTTCGTGTCTACGAAAAAGAAAAAGAGCTGCTCAGACCTCTTCTGGACTTGGGCTGGGATGGGTAATAAAACGTGACAAATTCGTTATGATTGTCCTTGTTCGTTTTCAGACAAGCTCTCTTTATGACTGGGAACCGAAAGGAGAATGGGACTCGGTTCGATATCTCCAACATCAACGGTGATCACATTCTCCTCAAATCGATTTTCTACAGTGGCTACCTCACATGGAAAAGCAATATCCAAACAATTTATGGGGATGATGACAGCTACTTCGTACTTCTCGAGGATAGGAAAAATGGCCCGTCGCCTTTCTGGGTTATCGAACCTGAGAATGATTTCTCCATGTAAAATGTGTACTACAACATTATAACAGCGCATTGACAATGAGCTATTCAGTTTAAGTTTTAGGTTAGTACTTGCGAAACAATTGCCACTTTTTGGGGAATAAATTTGATCGAGACTTGGAGAGACATCGCATCGCAAGACGGAAGTGGAGCACGTGACACTTTTTCTTATCAGATATTGGATATTTTGCAAGATGAACAGGTTTTGATAACGATTTTTATAGAGACAAAAAATGTAAGGTGGGTAGTGGTCCACCCATGTAAAAAAAATGACACTGCGCACACATACGACAAAGAGCTGAGCCAATAAAAAGGTATGACAATAATAGGTGTGTTTTTTTTAGTCTTGGACCATATAAAAGAATTTATAGATACATGAAATCCACACAGCCCAACAGCAGCATATAAAAAATCGGTGGTAGCATATTTTATTGTGGAACATAAAAGATAAGTATGCTATACAGTGCGACGGTAATAATGAATAGTGTACACATTATGTATAATCTTTATAGTCTACACAGTAATTTTTTTTATTGTTGTACAGATCTCCGCAAAAAAATATGAAGCCTTGTAATGTAGTAATAAGATTACACTTGTCAGATAAGTTATTCTTGCTAGTAAACCTATCTCAATTTAATTACTCAAAAAAAAACACGACTACTATACCACCACCATTATTTTCCCCAAAAAAACTAACTTTTTTTTGTGTGTGTCTGGATGAATATTCATCATGAGTGGGACACACGCGATCTGCATAAATTACCGTCATAAAGAAAAGTTTCCATTTTATTTTTCGTGATGAACGATCCCAAGTCCAGGAAACATTTTCTACTTATCTCAAGTTGTACTTACTCCTCCTCTGGCTACTATGATGATGAGGACAATCATTTCACATAATTAAATCACGTAGAGAGAACACCCCACAAGGGTGCATATATTTTTTTATTTCTTGACATGCTGCTGCTGGTCTGATATGTAAAAAAAATGAACAAAACTTCTGCTCCATTACTCCAAGCTAACAACTTCTTCTTCTTCTTCCTCAAGTCTGCCAAAAGAAAGAGGCAAGTGCATTTCTTGAATCTCTCTCGAAAAAAATAAACTTGGCTCATTTCATATTACCCATGATGGCTCCATGCAGACTGTTTCGACTCCTTCGGGCGAAAGAACTTTGGAAAGGAAAAAATTTCTTTTTGGAGCACGAACAAGCTCCCAAGAAAGATGTAGGTAGGTAGGTATGTATATACATAGTAGGAAGAAGAAGAAGAAGAAAAAAGTTTTGAACACGGAACAGGAAAAAAAAGTTTTTGAAAAAAAAACTTTGTTCTTGTTTTCTTGTGTGTCCGTAAAATAAAAGTACATACTACTATGGCGCTATAGTATATAGTAGAGCTTCTTTTTTCCTTGATGATCACGACCACCATTATTATGATGATGGTGATGTTGTGCGAGTGGGAGAGCATACAAATGTTCCCGGATCTTGCCATTTTTCTAAATACACATGCATTTATTTATATCTTTCTTCTCTTTCCTTCTTCCACACACACACATAACATAAAAAGAGAAAAGAGCATGGGCTATAATAATATATATGTGTTTCACATTTCCTGAATTATAAATGTGTTCGTGTTACATTATAACATTTCTTTCTGACTTCTGACTTGCTTTTCTCTCCTGCCACTTCCACCACCACTGTTGTCGAACATGTTACTTGACACGTAAGGAAAAAACTACATCATGGGATCCATACTGATATGGTGCATGTATTTATGGTGCGCTGCTGCTGGTGATGTGATGACGGTAAAGTGCACACAAAAAGCGGAATCAGTTATAGTAGTGGCAACATCACATCATCCGATCGAGTCAACATCAACACCACGCCGCTACCAAAAAAACTATATATATACCTAAGCAAGAAGCGGTGCGCGGTGGTGGTGATCCAGCTGCAAAAAATAAGCAAACTTCATTTTTTTTCTCTCTTTCTCTCTGGCTTACTGTTCTTTTTTTTATGGTGCACTCCTGCTGTTGCTGATTTTTTTTCCTCTCTCCCATTCTCAAATGTAATGAGAGGAGCACACTCTCTCACATGTTCCTTTTGCAAAAAAAGAGATTATATAAAAAAAACGCAGCGTGAATAATATATAGAGAATGCATAGATGTACATAATAAGTTGCAGAAGGAAAAAAAAGTGCAACCTCCTCTGCGCTGCTGCTCCAAGCTTCCAATATATTTTTTTGTTCGTTTTTGGTCAACTTACATACAAACTAGAATTTTTTTACGAGTCTTTTTTTTGCGCTCCGGGTGGTGCACACACATATAAATAAATATTATGGAATACATATTATGGAGCATGTTTTGAGTTGGGTATTCTCAAAGAGAAACGTAGCAAAAAATCGTGGGGAAAAAAGGGAAAGAATTTCGAGTGATTCATAAATTTAATTTTTTTTATAAAAAAAACTTGCTGAGATCAGATAAATCTTTGGGAAAAAAAGTGAATCAGTGGGACACAAAAAGAAGAAGAAACCTTTATTGTTATCTGAATTCTTTATTTGGAGATTATTCCTTATTTCCGGGAAAAAATATATTTGATCTTTTACGACTGGCAAAAATAAGAAGAGAAGAGAAGGTACCGCATCACCATAAAAGGAAAATTCTTGGTTGTCGGGTAAGGAAGGTGAGTGGAGCAGGGATGGAAAAGAAGATGTTTTTTATGAGCTGTTAGAACATTAATAATGATAGTACTAAGGACTGTTATTATTATCACATAAAGGGAAAAGAGCAAAAAAAAGTTATATAGAAGGTTTGTCCTTTAATAGTCTGCGCACATTGTATGCTGCTGGTGGTGGACACAAAAGGGGACACACAAGGATATCTGCTGGCTTGTGTGCAAAAATATAAAATAAAATAATGGTAGTTCACCAGCAGGCCAGGCAGGCCAGATGGAAAAAGCTTGAGAAAGAGAGAAGTAGTAGTAGGGTCCAATTAGGCGAAACAGTTGTATGAGTGTGACAAGCGAACAAAAAGGAAGCAGCAGGTTGGCTGGATGATAACATTCTCTGTAGCAAATTGGAGCAAACTCCTCATCTCATCTTGTTACGAGAGGGCGAACCAAGATTGCACTGGAGTTTTCACACAAGATATATATTTTTTTTCATTCATACAATACCTAAAAAAAGCGGAGCAGAGATAGTTGGTTGTGCACTTTTTTTTGGCTCTATCTCATGTGTCTTCTGACTTGTGTGCGGCTCTGCTCTACCCCCCAAAAAAAGGTCTAAAAGAGATCCAAAAACTTTTTTAGTCTCATCCCATCTCATACAAAAAGTTTTCGCTAGTTCTTCTACTGAAGCGTACAAAGCAGGACCTCTGGTTTTGTTGGAGCAAGCATAAGCATTATTGTGTGGAGCAAAAAAAAAGAGAAATAGAGAGATACTCCGATACACAGTTTTTTTGTGAAGTTGTGTGGAACAGAAAAAAAGGGAGAGACTCACCACCACAAGTGCACCCATTTTTTTTAGCCTTTTCCTTTCATATATCATATTTTTTTATTGGGGAAATTAAGGTAACCAAGAAAATCGCATGCATGCAAGTCGACGGGGTGAAAAAGAACAAAAGTTTCTACAGGAAGTTCTGGAGCGTTCTGACAGGTAAGCGTGACTCAATGATCATAACAATAATCATAATATTTTTCGAGAGTATAGTAGTTAGAAATGAAGTTTGGTGGATGGATGGGAATGCCATTGAGACGAAGGAGAGGTTACCTTATGGCTGTGGGCAAAGAACTTGTCAAGTCAAGTTTTTGGTTAAATGGAGTTGATAAGTGAATTACATAGACTTGTTGTTTGTTGGACGTTTTATTGAATGTTTATTTTTACTTACCTGAAGCCATTTGGAACATGGGTCCAGACCAGAAGAAGCCGACAAAGCAGGCGCTCAGAGAAATCCTTCATCAGAGACATGCGGTGCACTGGAATCACATGGATGAGGTCTACCCGGGCATTTTTGTGGGGGACGAGTAAGTCTTCGCTGAAATGCAACCTTTCCGATTTTCGCGTGTGAGGTATTTCATAAAAATAAATTATTGCCATCAAAATAGGACTGCAGCGAAAGACACTAAGGCCCTGCGTGAAGCTGGGATTACTCACGTGCTAAACGCCTCGTATGTGACCACCATCAGCACCCCTCTTGGTGTCAACACCAGCTCCCAGTTTTATCAAATCCGGAGTTTTAGGTGTGAGTTCCTCGGTGTTCCGGCACTCGACATTATGGGCTTCAAAATTAATAGGTTTTTCGAGCAGGCTGCAGAGTTCATCGATGCGGCTCTCCAAAATGATGGTAACATATATTTCAATTTCAATCACTGAGACACATTCCTGGTTTTAAATATGTCCTCTTATCTCATCTCTGACCAAAAAAATTTGATAACACTTGACTTTTATGTCTTTAAAATAAAAACAGGAAGGGTTCTTGTTCACTGGTAAGTTTGGTTTTTTTAAATTTATTCGAGTTATAAAAATTAAAAGAATGAGCGGGGTTTTTAAAATTAATTTTGCTTATCTTGAAGTTATATGGGAGTCAGCAGAAGTGCCACCCTTGCCATTGCCTATCTCATGATGAAGAAGGGCATGTCAGCAACGGAAGCCTTAAAACAATTAAGGTAATTTCATTTCTCAATTCGAAGCAAGGCGTGTGCTCGAAAAAAGTTTGATCAATTCAATTTTGGATCTTCTTAACTTTATTTGTTCGCAGAACCTCTCGAAACGTTTACCCGAATGACGGATTTCTAGATCAAATTTGTGAGTTGGACGCGAAGCTAAAAGAAGAAAAGAAGAGCTAAAAGGATAACTCTAATCTAATAGATTATCGAAATAAGCAGGGATGACTCAAAGAAAGGAAGGAGATTAGAAATAGAATTTAAGAAAACAACGACAGTATTTCTATTTCCAACTTTCCGTTTTTTGTTCCCGCGCCGCCGCGCCCCCGATTTTGAAATTTAGTGCGTGTTAAGTGCATAGAAGTATAATTACAACGAAGAAAGTGACAATCTCATGTAGTCAGTCATATTTAATTCTATTTTAGATTCCGCCACATTTAATTCTTCATTTTTCTTTCACAGGACGTACCTTCGATAGCTTTGATTATTGAATATCTTAAAATTTAGCTTGTGAGCTTATGTAATCTATAATTAGCGAATTATGTGATTTATTGTGCATATAATATTGCACTTACTTGGTTTATTATAATTGATAAGTTAGTGCTTATCAAAAATCAAGATCTAACTTTGGTGCTGTATTTTTCTCGTCGAAAGAAATAGACTGTCATCAGCAAAGCTCCTTTATAGTTTTATTTCGTGGAGAGGAGAAAGCTGGTTTTTCTAAAGTTTATAAATGATAACAAATATTTAATTATGTACCGCGAGCAGAAGAACATTAGAAAAAAACTGTTATCTTCCGATTTAAATGTTCAACGGGAAAAGTATCACCTTTGTCGTGTCAAACGAATTATTAAACGCTGTGTAACCTGATAAAATCAACTAGATTTTTTGCATATTTTGTAAGTTGCATTACGGTTGCAGAAATTAGAAAAATGAGTCCTAGAATAAATTGTAGCTAGATACTTGTCAATGTTGTAATTGAAATTAATCTAATATTATCTATTTTAAGCACATTAAGTAATTAAGTATACTTGCATTGCAATTAATATTGGCTACAATTAATTAAAACAAGGTTATAATTGCACACAAAAAAAGCAAGAAACTTCCTCGGTGGTCTTTACTCGAATATGTCTTAAAAAACGAAAAATATATACAAATCTTACCAAGAAATTGTTCCTACAATTATGTTTCACTACAAAAAGTGTTTCGATAAATAAAAAATCCATACTGAAAAACGAAAAAAAATTGCAACCATATTTTATTGCACACAATCATCCTTCGTTTTTCCCAACCTTTTCTTTCCTTGAATGGAGGACTCGACCAAAAGTATTTTGGAGGCAGCAGGTTAACCCTAAAATGACGAATGGTGAGAGAGGAGTCGAATTGGCGATTTTCCTTAGGTATTTATCATTTCATTGAGTTCGGAGTAAAATGCTCCATTCACTATATATTTTGGTTTCATTGTTGTTTGAGGACACCCCGATGAATCATCATGATAAGTTGAGAGAGCGAAACTTGGAAAGTAAACATTCTTCCATGAGCTCTTGTGTATTTACATCATAAAAAGTTTTTTTTTGTTGCTGGATGACTGCTCTATGATAAGGATAAAAAAAGAGGTTTTGATATATGGGCTCCCTTTAGTGGGACTTTCTGGAGAGCCCAGGAAAAAAAGAGAAGGAAAATGGAGTATAGTGCATGGTGGTTGGTGGTAGCTGATGTCTGATGAAAGTCATAAAAGCAAGTTGCCTTCCTCCTTTATTCTCCTATTTACGTTTTTTTTTGCAAGGAAAAATGAAGGAGGAAAAAGGCTAAATAAATCAATGTATTAAGAAGGAGCGAGAGCAAGAAATAAGGAGGAAAGGAGTTGAATGAAAGTATGTTAACCCACATAATATTTCTCCTTTTTCCTCTTCTCCGTGTTCCTTTCTTGGAGGAGCTGTTGTTGTGTGGTGGCTATATGTGTGTGCAATAATAAATATGTACACCATATATCCTGTTCTGTGCTCCTTTCTCTCTCTCCATAACCAAAACAAGTGATTAAGACAGTTGCATGGGAAGTGAATAAAATAGGAAATCCACTCCTTCCACTCTCACTCCAGCAAAACGGGCTCCATGTGTAATATATTGTGCACACAAACGACTTTCTGCTAAAGAGGCACATATATATGTACCTTTTGTGGAGCACACTACAAAGAATGACTTTTCTCCTTTTTTTTCTCTTCCGAGAAAAACTTCAAAAACAAAATAGACGTTGCTGTTGTAAACTGTTCCACTTGTCCAGAATGGGAACGTTTTCTTCTTCTTCAACAAGAGTTTCACATTGTGTTCCACGTATGAATATACATGACTTTTGGGAAACTTTTATGAATACATGCATACATAGACATTTTTTGTTACAAAAATGTAACGTTTTCGGTCGGTGGACACGGTCGCCCTGTTCCTTTTCCCTTTCCTTTCCACTCTTTTGCATTGTGAACGATTTTTTGGTAGAAAAGGAAAGCATGTGTGTACATTTCGTTTTGAGGATGTCGACATGCTGGTGCTCGCTCGCAAGAAACGAACATGCGAGATGCATATTGACCATGAGAAGGAAAAAAGAGTGGCAATAATAATAATCCCAATAAAAAGTATATAGTTCTCTGGAGTCACATATAAATATATGCTGGAACAACGAGGCAAAAAAATGAGAAAGGAAAAGTACAATGACAAACAGAGTGTTCAAAACAAAAAAGAAATCCTTTACTTTTCACTCTTTGACTTTTACTTACATTCTTTTCCTTGAAAAAAAATAAAATAAAGGAGTCAGGGAAAAAGCGGAGGAAAGTTGGACACAGATTTATTTTTTTTTTCTTGTATGTAGGTTTTATAACAAATGACGCTCCAAAACGATCCTTTTACCTTTTCACGAGAAGAGCGAGAAATTACAAAGCCAAGATTTTTTTCCTTTAAAAATGGACACACACACGCCGGAATGACTGGACCGGTGGGAGCCTTTTCTGCTCATAATAAATGAGTGCGAGCATACGTAATTAAATGTAAACACGGGTTTTTTTCCATTCTTGTGTGCATACAAAAAACCTTCGTGTTATTTACTCACACAAAATTAGTGATGCAAGAGTATGGCTCCTGGAGAAAATCTAGAAATTGTGTGCATAATAATAATGTTGCTGGAGAAAGATAGAGTGAGAAAAAAAACTCAAAATGACTATATTTTTTTTGTTCCATTTGCCCCACTTCTTACTTTTCCCAATTCACACCACCACCACCACAAGCCCATATTATTTTTCTTTTGTGTGAGAAGAAAACGGAGCTCATTTCATCATCAAGATAACAAAAGGACGAATGAAAGAACTGCTGTTTGTTTGGACTCTTTTACTTTTCTCGGAGAAAAAATCAACATTTTTGTGATTGTACCCGAACGAACCTCAATAAGCTGCCACCACCTTCACAATATGTTGTGGACACACACATGCACTTTATTTGTATAATCTTTATGGATCTGCTGATATATTATTTTTTTCTTTCCCTTCAATAACAGAAGTGTACACACGTAAGTAAATACGGACACAATCAGCCACAAAAAATATATATAATCATAGGACCCTGGCCACATACATGTTATAACTCGTACGTCACGCCAACAGCAAAGACCTCTCTCTCAGCGGCTTCTCCTATGTTTGCTTTATTTTTCTTGTAACGCAATTTAGGAGCGCGTCGTGGTGTGTGAGAGAAAAGGAGAGTTTCTCTTTTTTTGCATGGAAAAGAAGGGAAATAATAGTAATAAAAAAACAAGAGAAGAAAAATCACATTTTTATTTGTTCTAAACGAAAGGGTACGGATAGAAGTCAAGCCTTTTGTTGAATAATAAGCCCATCACCATATGAAAATAAAAGCTTGACTTTTCTCCGCTCCGAATATCAATGTATTTCGGATTAGAGAAGTGTGTTGTTAGATAAGGAGGCAAACGGCCAGAAAAGTCACAAATAAAAATAAAAAATACGACTCGTCGCCACCACCGTCGTCGTCAAAAGCCGAAGTCAGAAGAGCCAAGAAAATATCACAGAGATTATTGTACCTACGTCTTTTGATTGGCTTGTTGTTGTCGTTGTGCGTGTAGAAAAAAATACAGAATGGAAATCTCATGATCACCGCCATCGTCATCATCATCATCATCATCATAGAATTGAAACAAGAAATACGGTAAGATTGCCACCACAGAAGAATAAAAACAGCTGAACGTCAGGGAGTGAAATATAAAGTGAAAGAAAAAAAGGGAAAATGTCACCGCGGCGGAGCAAAGTAATCAGGTAATTTTTTCGCCCTGCAATTTGGAGCAAGGCGATGATGATGATGTGTTAAGTGTGTGTGAGATTAAGTTGACATATCGGAAAGCGATTTATATATATTTTTGGGAGGAGGAGCGAAAGGAATCAAATAAAAATTGATTTGTTTACGAGATGGGTGGTCTACTGTCCACAGCTTTGTCGTATGTAATATAAAAACAGTTGGAGTTCGTTTCCTGTCCTGAACTCTGGAGGAAATTCCAGATTAAGATTGAATCATCAGTTTTGTCGTGCTCGTTAAAACAGGCTAAATATAAAGAGAAAGTTTTTTAAGATGTGCCATTGACATTTCACACTGGAGTCACCCTTCTTTCTCCAAGCAAGAAATAGTTTTTATTATTTGTGTCGTTGAATCACCTTGTTGACTGGGGATTATTGGAGCAAGCAAGCTTTGGAAAACATTTTGTCAGTATACATATAGCGTGTGTCCACTTGGTTTATTTGGTGTGTCAACAGGAGTGGAGGAGTGAGAGGAAAGTGGCTCATTTATAATCAAGTGATTGAACTGACACGTAATCAATAATAATAATAATAATAATAATAATTTATTGTCATATAGTTTCCAGGTTTCTGGTTATTACACTACAGACATTCATTTGAAGACCAATAAGTAATGTATTTACAAAATTTTTGTGCTATAAAGT
>JAHZNF010002746.1:0-18727 GCA_027744215.1 Troglopedetes dispersus
CTTTCTCAAGAGAAAATTTCGTTAAGAAAATTGGTGATTGCTCCTGTACTTTGTATTATTGAGCACGTAAAGCTGAGGACATGAAGCAGAAGAAATGTCTTTTTAATCGTATCTCGCTGCTCTGTGTGAGATTTATGTGTCACAAAAAATGCCTGTTTCACGAGTTTCACGTGCATCCACACAAAAGTAAGTATTGGATGCTCGACTGACAATATTTTTTTAAATAATGAAATCTTCCAGAAATAATGAAAACACTAAATCCTGACTTCCAATTAGTTCCCAAACAACTAACGAAACTTACATAGAAAATTATTCCACTTGTAACAGGGTTTAGTGATCCTAAAAAGCTTGTATACGAATGAACTTTATTCTCTCCATGTTCGAGCTCTTTATCTTAATGATCATGGGATTGTTTTCTGCAGGAGTTGGTATTGATTACTAACCACTTTGGTGCTTTCACCTTCGCCCACATGACCTCTCGGTTGTTTACACCTAAACTTGGAAGGCGTTCTTTGAGAAGATTATGTTGTGCCGTAGGAGGAACAACATGCAAGAAAACTCATTAAAATAAATTGCAGTGAAGTAGTTAAATCCATGCTCTCGTCGGATTCTAAATTACGCTAGGTCATAATCATTGTTATGGAGTGTTTCCCAATATTTTTCTTGTTGCAATTCAAAACATCCAGAGAAGGAGATCTTTGAAGGTCACATGCTCGGCGAAAACACAAAACAAAAATTGTATTGAGCTCTGCAAAAAATTTTCCGTGCTTGCGTAAAAGAAGGAGGATAATCGTTGATCATTTGCGCACTCACTCAAAATATTTGAGAATTACGCACTTGTGCGACAAAATGAACAAAAGGTTGAGAATCTCATCGCACTTGAGCAATTCAGATCAGAAGGGCCCCCGACATCCACCCTGGTGCAACTTATATAGATGTACATAATAATATGTATTTTATACGGTGTTTCATGCAAAATTATTAAATTAAGTGAAGCAGAATATAATTTGTTAATAAAATACTTATTTCAAATATCTCCGTGTGCCTAGTTCAAGCTGGCTTCTTTTCCTGTTGAACAAATTGTGATGATCTGCTATCTCATCATGAGCAACAATGACAGGGAATTGGTTGTGAATAAAAAAAGAAGAAGCGAGCTATCTATCCCGTTCTTGCTACGCTTTTCGTATGCTCCCACGTGCCACACCAGTGAAATCCTTTTTTCCCTTTAATCAATAAAAAATATTGTGTTCAGAGGAAATATGTGAATCCTGTGAAGTTCTGCCGCCGCCGCCACTGTTACACTCTCGGAGTACGTTATCGGATTGAGGGAACAAAAGCTTTGTAACTTGCATCCCATTAAAAGCTTTCATCACATTAGTGGTATTGTCACTTCATTAACTCATCACAAATCCACCCTGCATTATTCTCTCTCAAACGATGATGCTCTCACGCCGAATTCAAGTCTCATGGTTTTAAATTCTTCTGGCACGCTTTCTACTTAAAGTAGGGTAATCCGGGGGATAAGACTGGGATTTTAAGAATTACATGCAAAAAGTGTTCAAAAAATCCTTGTTGCTAAGAACAAGCTGGCATAATTTATTTCATGAAATGCTAAAAATGGTACTATCTTATCATATGTATACCAGCTTCAAAAAAATGTCCAGACTCAATCATTCAAGTCCACTTGTCATTATTTAAGTTCTGGAAAGCATGATTTTTGAACGACCTCCAGCCAAATGTTTTTATTTTTCAGTATTCATCTGCTCTTTATTAATTATTACGGAGGAAGCGGAATAAATTTGGGAGAAAAATATGATACACTGCTCGTGCATTTTATAATAATGTTGCTTAATGTGGCCTGTGGCGATGCCGCTTTTGTATGTACTAAGAATAAACTCTGCCATTACAACCAATATCATATGTGATGAATAAAGCATGTACATTGGATTCACTTGAATATTTTTGAGTTGCTAAAATAAATACGCATTCCATCCCTTTTAAATATTCATAAATGAAGTAAGCAAAAGTCCTTTTCGTTCTGATCTGATTCCTCTTGTGTCCGGACAAAAAAAATAGAGAACTTGTGTTCCAACTCAATCACATTTTTTACTCTATTTTATTTCTAGTGCGGATTATGTGAGCATAGTTGGAGGCAAGTTTCGTACACATTGTTAGAAAAAAAGGAATGAAAAACATGAAGCAAAAAATAGAACATACATACTTTATTCAAAAAGAATTACACAACCTGAAAAAGCAGACCACTTGGGAATACGCATGTGAATATATGTAGTAGAGAGAATGTTCATTTTATACCGAGTTTTAATTCATTCACGAGAATACATATGTGAGTATTAATAATACATTTTATGAATGTACAGTTGTGAGAGTGAACCATTATTATACACATTCTCGTGTGTATCCATCTCCCAGATAAAAGGCGGTGGCGGTAGGTAATATCCCCGTATTATGCCGTTTATTCCCAAGGTATTTTTTTCATAATGGTGTTGTCATACGAAAATGTAAGTGGAGGCAAGAACTCAACTCCACCAGCAACCAAGCAACACTCATATCCTGTCCTCCTAAATATTTTATTTATATGCATAGTGAGCTTATATAACTTGTATACCCAATATTCCATCCTTCCTCCTAAAAAAACTTTTCCTTTTAGTTCCTATTAATTTCTCCCTTTATATCCTGCTCGTTCTTCGCATCCCATCCCATATCCACGTTACATACACTCCTCCAAAAAAATATATACAGAGGAGAGAGGATAAAAGAGAGCGAGGGAAAAAATTGTTTTCCTTACGCACAAGATACGCACTCACACACACACACACACACACCATGTCTGTGCTTCTGAGTGAGAGTGAGTGAGCGTGCGCTTTCCAGAATTAAAAGGTCATTGCCATTGTTGTGTGTCTAGCACCAAATGCTCCACACCACAGTAGTAGTAGAGTAGGTATTCTTTGCAGGCTCAAAAACCTTAGTAATATCCATGTACATACATACATACACACAGATTCCTACTCAAGTTGCCAGCCACGCCACGCCAAAAAGGGAAAGAGAGAGAGAGAGAGAAAAAAAAACCCACACTTTACTCACCCACCCCATCCCTCCATCTCGTCTCTCGTTTTCAATCTCTCACTCCCTTTTCCTCTGCTCGCATATGGAAAAAAAGGAGTTCACAACCATAACTAGGTATTCATAGAAGAAATAAAAAAAAGAGCCATGTGGAACAGAATATCGGTTCACTGTGTACAAACGCCACCAAACATTCTATTTCTGCTTATTATTACATATATATTTTTTTGAACCCACACACTCTTTCCCTCTTCTCCTCGCGAGAGGCTGACGTAGTTTTGGGCTTTTTTTTACTATTACTACATCCTCACAAACTTTACTACTATATTACTATCTCTCACGCCGCATTGTTGTTGTGTGCCACGATATCTGTCTGAAAATGCGTCTGGGTGTGCGTAGAACAGAGCGTGTTTTTTTCCTTCTCCATCACAGCCAAACAAGCGAGAGTGAGCGACCGACCGACCGAACGAGAGAAACGCTTCGCTCCTCAACTAATAGTAATGTATTACATAATACGTTACCAGCTTTTTTATACCTATAAAAAGATGTTATACTTTGTTCTCTAATATTGCTCCCTCAAAAATATTATGGCTGACTTGTACCGTAGGACAGCGAAAAAAAAGTTTTTTTTGTAGGAGAATGAGAGAGAAAACTGATCGTTGGAGAGACGATACGATGGGAGAGGAAAAACGCGTGGAGATAATATTGCGCCAAAGCAAGGTGAACAGAGATCTTGTAGTTAAAGCCTCTCTTCTCATTTTGTTGTATATTTTGGAGCTTACATTTCCTCCGTACATTTCTTTCCATTTTTTCCATACATGTGATACAGTTTTTTTGGTTATATAGATATATACATATATTTTGTGAATGTGTGAGAATGTAGCTCCCACTCCACTCATTCATTCATTCATTCTGAGCAATTTTTTTTTGGTGAGCAGAAGTGAAATGAAATGGTAACGAGCTCATTTTTTCATAATCAAGCAGACTTGTGTTTACAAAATGCGACATGCCACGCCACGCCACATTCCAGAGACCAAGGAAGGTAACAAAAATTCATGGAAGCGAGCTGAAGTCAACTTGTCAGTGTGTACGCTGCGCTCTTGGCTCTTGCTAATGGTATTATGTAGAAGCATACCAATCCTTGCCCACATTTTTTTTCACAACAAATCGTTTGATGCAATGTTTCCTTGTATGAAATATCTTCCTCTTCATTTTCAACAAGATTTCCTTTTTTCTCTCTCTTTTGATTTTTTTTTCTCTGAAATCGATTGGGACCAATTTAAATACTTGCGGAGATGGAAGTACACAAGTTTGCTTTTAAAGAGATGCCTGATCAATTGTAAAATTGGACAGAAATAAATGCACTCATATTTTTATACTTATCCATCTTCAGTTTGCATGCTTTTTTCCATGTTACTTGATCGGAATGGGAGAAACACTCGATATATGATTACTCCGATTATATTTACCATTCCATTTACCAATCCCTCCTTCTTTCATAGTGGTTAATGTGCGCACACACACACTTACACACTCTCCTTAGGTATATTACCACTTGAACCACCTCGGGTTAAAGAAAACGAAAAAAAATATGTTGCACTCAAATGAACTGAAATAAAAATTGTGAGCTGACGTTTATCTTACAAGATGGAATATACCTACATACATACATACATATATGCAGGGACATCCTGAAAATTTTTTTTGAGGTTACTAAAGTATATCCGGACTAACTTATTGCCAACGTATTTTATTTTACGAGCCTACCTGCGCGCCCATACATTCTTTTCTCTTTCTTTTCTTGTGGTAAAGCTGTGAAAAATACGTGCTGGACGGGAATAATGTTCACTACTTGTCCGCAAGTAAGTAGTTATTTTATTTTGGGTACGTTGTTGTATACAGTATTCAAATGGTGAAGGAGGGAAGAAGTGCAAAACTTTTTTTTTCTCTACTCTGGTTTAGTTGTTGCCACATCCATACCCAAAATAAATGTATTGCCATCACCACGTGCTGCTCTATTTTTGGACAACAATTTTTGTTTTTCTCTCTCTCTCTTTTCTGCTCCCTCTCTGTCGCTTTTCGTTTTTTTTCTGATGTGTAGGCTTTTTTTGGGAGAGTGAAGGAAAAAGAATTTTACGTATGCGTGAGAGCACACACTATATAATCAATAGGAGTAAGTTGGAGGAGTATAGTGTTTCCAGAGCTTCGCTTCAAGGATATACTCACTCACTCACTCATGTTTATATGCATCCATTTCTATTAAAGCTTCGTTTTAATGTGAAGGAAATTGAGAGCGGCAACGACGTCTGCAGAAAGCTTAAATAGAAGAAGAGGGAGAGAAAATTCCGGCTGGTTTGTTCGTGGGGCCGTATTGAATCGCATTGTAACTTACTTTGTGTGTGTGTGTGTGTGTCTCTCTCTCTTCTCTCTAAAGTATGTGTGCGGCGGAGAAGTAGTCAGCTCCTATTTTTTTACAAGAAGAAGGAGAGGAAAAGTAGTTATGGGAGATTCTCGCTTTTTTATACTTGACTTTTGGTTACCCCCATTGGGATTGGGAATGACAAGCTGTAAGGAGCATTACATTTAACCCATGGCACGCTGTAATTTTCTTCGGATTTCCCTCTATCTCCTCCGTGGACCTCAGAAAAAAAGGACACAAGTTTTCACAACAGAAGAAGACCTACAATGTGTGTATTATATGCAGAGTAGAAGGAAACCGGGTATAGTAGTAGTATTATTTTTTTCTGGTGTTTCCCTTTCCAAAAAATTCTCATTTTTACCTACTAAAGTAAATAAAGTACATTTGAGACGAGTCGTGAAACAGCGAACGATTTCACGGGAATAAATGTGGAAAAGCAGTTTTTTATGCTACAACTCAAGACCAACAAAAAGCTGGGGAGCCGAAAAGACAAATAGAGCGAAAATGTCTAAACAGAAAATGTTTCAAACATTGCATTACACGCTCCTTTATAACTTCCCATTTGCCGTGAACATTTATGAAAACAAAATCCTGCTTCTCCTAATGGCGCAGCTAAACTAATCGAAGGAAAAAATATATAACGGAATTGCAATTGTCCTGAACAAAAACATGAATAAGCCTTTTTTTAAAGTTGAGTTTAATGCTTCAGAAAAAAATTGTCACTTGAATTCCACTCGTGGAAATATGAGAAAGAAAAGAGAAAAAACTTTATCTAAGTATCTAGCACAAAAATCAAATAGAGTGTGCACAATAAATGTGCTACATGCATAAATAATAATAAATATCTCTTTTTCTCCTAGTGATAAGTATATGTATGGAATAAAAAAAGGAAAAAGTTGCCCCGATCCCGATGCTTCCCTCTGTGCTGGGGCAAACTTACACACGCACAATTTATAATGTAAAGAACATTATGTTAATTCTCAACTCTCACACAGAAGACGGAGCATTTTTTGAATTGTAAAATGATGCGTGAGTACGTCGTCGTCCGTATTATGCAACCACTTTTCTACGATATGTTCAGGAGGGAGAGAGGGAAAGAGAGAGAGAGAGAGAAATATAAGAAAAAGAAAAAAAGAGCGAAACAGTATGCTCCGTTATGCCCGAAAAGTAAACAGAGTGTATTAAATCTTTGTAGGTAGTTTAGGATGGATTGATGATGCTTTTACTTAAAATATTTGGCTAGCCTTTCCCTCTCTCTCTCCCTTTTTCCCATTTTCCTTTTACAAGTTCTCTAGTAGTCGAGGCGAGAAGAGAGCGCAAGAGAGAGAGAGAAAAGAAGAAAGCAAGGTTGTGAGAGTTGAGTAGACACATCGTGTATCTCCTTACATAATACCTTGCGAGCATTTTCGGTTTTGAGTTGCTAGTCTAGTCTGGCCTCCTATAAAATAAATTTTTATCAATGTGAGGTGCGTGCACGTATTTTCGAGATGGTAGGTGTGTGTGTTTGTGTGTGTGCATACGTCTGGCTGGAGTAACGCTTTTGGCGGGACTAGAGCTTTCTTCTTATTCGCGTCGATATGGCGCGTTGCCCGCATTGCTTCACAAGTTCCTCAACCTTCCATGAAAGCCGTGTTCAAACATGAAAGAAATCGTTTTCTCTTCCTCCGCTCACATATAATATGTTGCGAGAGAGAGAAAGAGAGAGAGAGAGAGGGAATTTCACATTATGAAACAACACGAGAACATATCGATCCCACTCGGCCGCAAAAGAAGAGGGGAACGAGAGTCCCCGAGAAAGCGGACATTCACCTCTTGCCAGAGCGTCAAAATAATGTTTCTTTTTTTCTCTATATTCTCATGCCTCCAAATTCATGGCCATTTCTACTACTTTGATCACTATATACACACAACCACGACCACTCTACCTTACACGTTTCCCACATAGTCGCCTTCATGCTCCTCACTCGCTCGAGCTCCCGTCCTCCTACCGTTACTTTACTACTACAAACAAGTTTTTTCTGGCTTTTACAACCATCGAGTCAGAGTCTTGTGTGTGTATGTTTTTTTTGCTTCCTCTCCCCTCTTCCCAGACAACCGAGTCACATGCACACGTTATCAATGCCATTATAAGTTGTTCTCGGTACGGGAGTAGACACAAAGTTAGTTGTGAACTTATATTTATACATTATGCGTAACTCTATTATTATACGGGATAGGTTATATATGGCTCAAAAAATGCTATAGATAGAAAAAGGGAGAGAGAGAGAGAGAGAGAGAGAGAGAGACAGAGAGAGAGAAAAAACAAGACTCGCCGCCACCAACTACCATCATCTATCTACTTATTATTACTTTGTTGTCAACTCTAGTGTACTCATGCACGATCTTATTATTGTATGTATACACCGATCCATACATTTTATATAAAGTTGTAAGAATAAAAAGTCCTCCTTTTTTATATCCATGAAACATTTATAGACGGAGCGGAATATGGAAGCAGTGAAAATGTCTAATACCACGCCTGTCTGCGAAATATATTTTTTATGTGGAAGGAGAACCGACGACGACGAGACACGCGTTTTTTTGTTCTCTCTCTCTCTCTCTCTCTCTCTCTCGCTCTCTGGCTTGCTTGTTTGATAGAGCGGATACAGTCGTCGTTCCTTGTACTCAGTGATCTCATGAAGAAAAGAGGCTACGTGGTAAACTCACAGACATTCCGTGAAAGACACATTCTTCTGCTGAATAAAAAAAGAGAAAGGAAAAAGGTACTCTGCGGCTTGGATGAATATACATGGTAGCAATGACCCTAGTATACACTCGCTCTCTGAGGTGTATCAGACTACACAAGTGTTCCATCCTATTTCCCTCTTTCTTTTCCTCTTTAGTTTCTCTTCCGTGTGTCTGGTAAATGAGATGTCCTTTTGTATAAATACAGACGTTAGTGTTTTTATACCGCGGGATACAGATGTATGTACATATATGTAGGTATTATCTACTTTGGACTTGCGAGTACTCGCTCTTCCGGAGATTCATCATCAATAATTCAAATTTGTTCAAATTTAAATGAAAAAGTAACTAAAATGTGAAAGGAACGTTAAATGGATGCTTCGTGGAATATAATGGTCTTTTTATAATTTTAGTTGGTGAAGAGAAGGATGGTATAGGTTTTTAGTATCTAAAATGTAAGTTTGCATTTACAAAAAATCTCTTTTGTAGAGAAACTGAAAAAAAAAACAATTCCTTTCAAATGCGAAATATTAAGTAGTGATTAAAAAGATTTGTTTTCTTTTTCTTGGAAGTTGTTCTCGAGCTGCTTCTTATGTTTCTTCGTGACAGGTGTCAAACAAAGCATAATATCAGTTAAATTGGATTGCTTTTAAGTGAGAGCGCTGGCTTGACTTGACTGCGGGATGCTGGCGAAAGGAGGTCGTTAGAGGGGTAAACCAAGTGAAATTAATTTGTGTAATAACTTGGAATAATTTTGTAATTGGATGCCGGAAGCGATTCTGGCATCCCTTTCTTCTCTCCTTGAAAGAACATTTTTTTGTGAAGATAATTTTATGAGGAGTTCTTGAATTGATTTAGCCGTAACAGATGGAAACAGACATAAAAAAGACTTTGTATGAGTGAAGTCTAGCGTAGGAAAGGATGGCAGGGATGATGAGATGTAACGTAAATGTTGTTACATGGAAATCGAGATGGCGAGATAGACATTTTATCTGAATGTGATAAAAACCCAAAAGGAAGTCTCATTCCAGGACAAAAGGGAATTCGAGAAAACAGGGAAAAAATATACTTTTTTTGCTTGATTCCATTACATCAGCGCACGGTCCAACTGAAGTGAATGGAACGGGAGTAAATGATGGGTTACGAAGAGTTGTGTTGCTACAAGAAAAAAAATTCCGTTTCTATTCTTTCACAAGGTTTCATGGAACACTTGACTATGTTTGACTTGCTTGCCTCCTATACACATATATGATGTGAGATTTTATAGGGACAGGAAAAAGAAAGCATGAAGGAGTTAGCCATTGTGCACACGTCAAAAGAAAGTAGTATCACATTCCACAAAAAGGTAATAATGACTCAAAGATAAAGGATAATATTGATGTGTTTTTGTGGGCAGATTTTCACTTGAAGTAGAGAGAAGCATGTATCACGTTTCCCTCTCCATCCTGTCAGCATCTGCATAGTTCTTTGACGAGCCTGTGAACCTATCTTCTTTTTTTATTTGCACCCATCGGCCTTTTTTCTCCTTTCTCTGATGATGTTTACAAACATCGAGAAAAAAAGAGAAATGATAATGATGACTAAAAGATGATACTTTACATCCACTCCATCTTTCCTCCTCATTCACTGCAGCAGCATCCTTGATAAACTTTCAGTCGTTTTTTTATTTGCATCATTCAAGTAAGAAAAACATGTTTTTGTTGCTTGTCTGCCTATTCTCCTCTTGCGGATTGACTAGGAACAGTAATACGTCTGGCAATCAAGACAAGTTTTTCCTTTCTTGTCCTCTTTTTTTGTTTTTTTTTGTTGGACAAACCAGACGAAAAAAATTGTTTTTACTCGTCTACCCAAAAAAAAGTAAATTAATCACTGTGTTTTCCGAAAAAATACATATAAATATTTCAATCAGCACAAGTTCTCGAATAATAATCTCGGATTCTCATTTGGAGATTACACAAGTGGGTAGTCTGCTGATAAAGGAAGAGGATCTAAACCAGAGTGACAAGCCAAGTGGGAAACGAGAGCTTCTCTTCTTTCTTTATTGGTAACTGAAGGACACACTCAAGAAAACGGAGTGGCAGATTCTAGAAAATAAAAAACAGGATTCATTTGGGAAAGTCGATAGTCTAGTTTAAGTATTCCCGCTTATTTTTTTCTAATCGTCCCCTCAAAGGTCGACGAATAGTATTATTTTTTCTTCTTGGAAATTGATAATGACTTTGATTTGAAAACGTGATAGGTGAAGTCTGAATAATATCCATTTTACATAATTCAGAATTGTACTATGATGTTTTGATTTGATAGCTGTCTCCACGTGAAATTAGGGTCAGACACGTTCCATGCCAGCGATTAAAGAACCTTGGAAAAAAGGAGTGCACATGGAGCAACGCATCACACCTCTTTTTTCTCCTTCCCAGTAGTACTGACGGAGGTAAACAATTCCTGTTAATTTCAGCTTTCACACACGCAACGTGGATTCCACGCAATACCTGCTCGTTCCTGGAAAAACCATGAAATTTCATGGAACCGACATGTGGTTTCAGGGGAAGCACAAGTAATTGTCAATAAAACGTGCGGAATAACGTGTCAAATAGTTGGAGTGATGACGAATAACGAAGTTGCAGAAAAAAAGTATGAACTTACGTAGTAGCCCCAAAACACTTATTATATATGCTCCACTGACGTTAACCAGCTTGATGGAAATCTAGACTTGAACAAGTTCTGGTATGCATGCATGATGTATCAATAAATAATACGCTCGTGCTCATTATTGATGATGGAAATGCCAAAGTGCCTACGATCCGCTATCACATGATCCAGGAAATTTCCGGAAGAGCAATCTGACGAAGAAAAGGGAAAGAAATTCCAGCAAAGCACACGTAATGAAAAGAGTGAGCGCAGGACTGACGTCACTGGTTTTCCTTTTACGTATTACCATATTAAACGATATGACTACACTTTGTATCCGATGCGCGAAGAAACAGAGAGGCCAGAATATACATAAGGATATGTGTGTGTGTCCTGAAATGTAAGAGGTCGGGGTAATTGGACCTTTCCTAGTATACTCCACGCTACCAGTGAATTTTTCGGTATTGTATTCGCGAGAAAAGTGGAGCCTACATAGAAACAGAGAGCTCCGGGAAAGTCGAAGGACAAGCATGTTCTTCCGAACGAGCATACCAGCTTGGAAAGCTACCATTCGTCTGCTGCGGGTGTGACGTCGTTTGTGCGGGCGAGAAAAAAGCATTGGAAGCTCTTTGCTTTTATATTCTTCCTTTTTTTCCAAATATCCGAGTGATGCTCAAGCATTCCAGGTATTGAGTCTCGCTCTTCGTTTTTGCGTTGTCCAAAATTTTTCGAAGAAAAGCCACTGAACGCTAGGTGAAGTCAGAAGACGTCTGAAAAGTGAAACAATATCGACATTGGCTTATTGCCTAGCCACTTCGTTTTTTTATGCCACGTCCGTCCTCTTTCTCCCGATAAACTATATCCCTGTCTTATCCACATTCTAGACTGAAGTCGTACGTATATGTATATGCATGCTTTTATGCAGTGGGAAATGACCTTATTGACATTTTTCGTGGATTCCAGCTTTCACTCCGCTTTTTTATCTTTGTCCGCTCTTTTCTTCGACTCTGGTTCTCTTTTTTTGAAAACCATGTGAAGCTCCACTTTCCTTTCAAAAAGTATTCCCTTTCAAGTACTTTTTGAAGTACTCTTTCACTCTTTATCCTTTCACGACACGAAATATACCGTTACACTTACTTAAAGTTTCCACCTTTCATACGGAATTGGTCTCCTCGCTGATTCCAGAACAAAGGCGGAGCAGACGGGAAGGAGAGCACAAAAAAATCTCAACAAAACAACACTTATTTATACAATACCATGGTTGAGTCAAGAGCAAAATCAACATTCTCGATTTGTTGCCCATCTTTCCTTGCAATGAGTTCGGGTTTAAAAGCCTAACCTACTTATTTACATTGTCGACCTCCTCCGCTCTATTCTCTGATCCGTCTGCAAGACTTTTTTATTACTGAGTAATGAAATGGATCAACTTTCCCCATTTTCAGTTTCGCTTAATAATTTTTCCTTTGCATAATTTATTCCCAAAACAATCTGAGTCTCCCTCGACGAAAACTGTAACTATTGATTACCAAACCAAATTGAGAGAGAAAAATCCTCGAGGCACAGTCAAAACATCCTTTTTTACATAAACTGAAAAGTGGAAGAAAAAAATATTCAAGCATCTTAGTTTTAAGGAATCCACGCAGGTCACCAAGTAAAACTGATCCTCGGTATACCCACCCAATTTATATTTTGTTCGCCTTGGCCTCCTCCTACGAATAAGAGGAATTTGGAAGGTTTTGTTTAGCATGAAGATCGACACGGAGGAACCTAAGACAAACTTTTATGAGACGCGGTTGCTGCTGCTTGACATGGCAATGCATAGAACAAGAAGCATACAGAACAGTTCTGTTGTTCGAAATTGCGATGAAAATTATTAGGGCAAATTCTACATCCATAATAGCTCTTGTTGTAGGAGGCACCCACCGAGATCTAGTTGACGATTACAAAAAAAGGATCGTGATTTTATTATGTATACGAACTTTCTTCATGCATTCCAAAAAGCATTATACTTTCTGGAGCAGAGATCCCTTTTAATAATAATTACGTCGTCAGTCCGTCATCATGATCGTCATCATCACACTACACACAACCATGTTTGAGTGGTGAATGTAGTCAAATTGAGAGCAGCGGATTTGCGTTTTCGGAGGAAAAAAAATCCTTTTTCTACTGCAATGCACTTTCGTGGAAATATATTTATTTTAGGAAATAAAATATATATATGCGAAACAAAATTCTGGGTGTACATTCCTAAACACAATACCTACCATATTCTACTTCTTCCTTTTCTCTACCATGCAGCACCATACTCTTGGGGGTCAATAGGCAAATTTCCGAATTTTAGCCAGGATTGTCAAACGAAATTCCAGCAGCCGCCAACTAACTTTCATGTCTTCTACTTGTCAGCAAGGCATGGAGAACCGAGGTACTGCTCTCCGAGCTGACATAAATAAAGCGTTCCATGAGAAGATGCCGTGGTGGTCGTATAAGAATTCTTCCCTCTCTGCTTTTTTCAAATGCTCCGTGATATCCACACCAGAAAGGAATATATAAATAATAATAAAAAAAGATGTAACATATTTTACAAAATAGTAGGTAGGTATAGATGTTTTTCTCCTACTTTACCCCCTCCACACAAATATAATAAGAAGAATGTGGATCCTGTAGTGTTGCCTTTTTCTATTTGTTTAGGTATAAAAAAGTTCGGAAATATGTATTCCTAAGTATTCCACCCTCTTTCTTATTCTCCCGCAAGTGAATCATTTTTTTTGTTCACTTTTTTTTCATCCACATTGACGACCCATGTAGTATGTAGTAAGTAGTAAAGTAGTAGTAAAGGAGCAGCAGGAGGAGTTGTAGTAAAGTTGTAGAAGAAGGGAATAAGTACTACATTCAGTACATTCTTTTGCTCTGGCTCACTACTTATACTCCGCCGCCGCTTCTACGGATTATACATTCCTTTTGTACCATGATGATGGTGATGATCGTGGAAGCGTTTTCGATTCTTAGCTTACATCTCTTTTTTTTGGAGGGACTCCTCTATACTGGCGTATCCATGTCAGGGAAGGGCTTTAGAGTGTGGTTGCTCGAGAAAAAAAAGGAGTTTATGTACTCGCCACGGTTATACCACAGTCTGGCATCACTCCGCGTACCTACCATCACCACCATCATCACCGTTCCATTACAACAACTAGAGAGAAGGGAAAAAAATTTTCGTAGGAGACTTTTGTATAATCTTTGATTTTCTCCCCATCTCCAGTCAGTCACACAAGGAAGAAAAAAAAACTCTCCCTCCATTTTTTCTCTTCTTACACTACTATGCGTACATAAAAATGTGTGTTTTATTTAGCCAAAAAAAGAAGCCTTTTTGCTTGTAGATCCGAGGAGATGATGGGAACACGGTAGATTCCCTTGTTGTTCCGCTGCGTCCGTGATCTGAGAATTATGTGGGTGTCCCAACAGAACAATTTCACTATTTCTTTTCCTTCTCCCCCTCCCTCCCTCCATTTCTGCAGCATACAAAGTTCTCTCTCTCTCTTCACATCGCTCTCTTGTCTCTCTCTCTCTTGATTTGTGCTACACGTGGCGCGCGTGGTGGATATCGATGTTGGTATGTCTAATTTTTTTTTCAATGGAATATGGAATACGACTTAGCTCTTCCTTGAAGTCGAGGATGCTTTCCGAGAAATCCATGTATCAATATGTGGCGAAATAAATCTGAATAGACTTGGGTTCTACCACGAAAAAGATCCCGTGTTTCTTGAACGGGGAAGCTGATGATTTTTTTTTAACTTGAACAGTTAAAAAATGCTCAGTCACCGTACATTAGTTTTAAAAATGAGGGAATGAAGATGTTCAAATCGAAATATGAAAATCCTACAATATTATTATTTCAACGAGGTTAATTTCATCAGGTTACAAGAAAAACATTTCTTGTCACAGAATACTTCTGGTAAACAACACAGCTTTCCGAGGAAGATGCTCACAGACAGAAAATCACGGTGGCGGAAAGGGAGTACGGTTTTGCAATAACAACGCTCTGCTCAGTAATGATTAATCCGATGAACTGAACGCCCACTTGGGCTTCCTGGTAATATTGAAATGCAATCCTGGTTTGAAGGACGTCTGACTTTGGGGAAAGTGAAGTTCCTGTGACTCCTCTACTTTTTGATAAACCCACACGTCTTTCCATCTAATATTGTACGAGATTTCCCCGAAGCTTCTAAATATCAATGGTTTTCATAAGGAATCAACGATTCTGAGTATTCCGCATTTCACAATGAGCAACTTGTAATCCCAGATAATCAACTTGCATGAATAAGATTCTATCGAATTTGTTAGTGGAGACAAAATAACTACAGAATCAGTGCTTTTAATTACTAAAATTGTTAAAAGCGAAGAAGGAGTTTTCAACTGAAGCCATGTGTGTGAACTTTAATACAAAGCTTTTGATGAAGTTACACAAATTTCATCACGTGAAAATCCATGTTACATATCATACCTCATGGAAAATGACTGAAGCACAAGCCTCACTCACGCTCGAAGCAGACAAACTAAGGTTCCGGTTGCGCCACCCAAGGAGCAATCCAGCAACCCGATCAGGGGTTCCGTAGCCAGTCTTCACAACTCAGGAAAAACTCACTAGATCAACTGCTACTTTCTTATGAGTCATTCGCCGAATTGCATAAAGTAGAAGGCAGACAAGCTAGCATGCATTATAGATAACCCAGGTGCCCTTAAGTTAAGAGCCAATGCACGGCAGTATACCACGGGACTTCATCAATATTCATGCATCTATATAAATGCGACCAGGAAAGACTACTTTGACATTTTCCCCAACATTTTCATGGGATGACGTTCGCGAAATTCTAATTGACACATTCCATTTTATGACGTGATCCCTCCACTTTCATCTCCTTTTTTTCCTTACGTTATTAACTTATTACGAAATAAAGGACTTCCCTAGGAAAAATTATTTAGTGACGGCCATGGTGGGAGCATACGCTTCCATGCTTTATGGAATTTTTGATAAAAATCTGCACAGAGGAGAGACGGAGATAAGTGAGGAAAGTAAAATATTCATCATTTTGAGAAAAAAAAAGAAGTTATGTTGCCACACAGAAATGAATATGTACGTGTATGCATGTAACAAAGCAATTTCTTCATTATCTTTTAGATCCACCAAGTTCAACTTCTGTGCTGCTGACAAGAACACGCTGGTTTTGGCCCAAGCGGTGAATTAACCCATTCCAAAGCAACGTCGTCGTCGGCCAGCCTACGTATCATTTTCTTACGTTTCGGGAGTACAAAAAAAACGCAGTATCAAAAAAAGACGATAAAAGACCTTGGGCATGTGAAAAAGTACAATGGCCGGAAATAAATATTTTGTGTTGGAAAAGTGAATGCACGTTTGACGAGAATGTGTGCGCTATTCTGAATACATGCGCAGGATTTTTTGGAGGGTTTTACTACTACGTCTACCTTGCTCAGTTTAGTACTTGTGATTAACGAGGGGCATTGTTTGAGCGAGTTTACTATATAATTCCAACAAGGATTTTTCTATGGTAAAGATGATGGACAGATTTTTGGTGCAGGGCAGTAATGGCAATTTCTAGTAGTCATTGTACTACTACATAGTAGTAGTAGACACCATTGAATCATGAACTGCGTAGTAAGCTCAAGTTCATTGTTCACCTCATCATCATCATTTTTTGGTTACGTTCACTTAAGAAAAAGAGTACGTTGCACAAAGGACTTGCCAAAAAAAGATGATTTGCAAAAAAAAAATTCGTTGTGCAAAAAAGTTGTGACTAACTCGTCTCACGGTAAAACGCTGTTCAACACCGTTTGCATTGTAACACTCACTAAACTTGCGCATGATTCATTCAGAATGTGTGGCTTAAATCACATTATTAGTATGAGTTTGAATACATGTGAGAGTGGGGACTAGGTTTACCACCTTCAACGTTTCCTTTTTTTTTGCAATAAAAGCAGGACCAATGTCTCCACTTTATATTAGTGATTTAGACACCTTGTGATAAGCTATAATCGTGGTGCACATATGCCGTTTTTTCGAATATATACACACAACTATAATATACCTTCTTTTTTTATGACGACCATTAGATTTTACTATGTTTGGCAGGTTTATCCTCTAAAAAGAAAATCCGAAGTATACATACAAATTATTCATGAAATAAGTTGGCAAACGAACCTTAAGCATCCATTGTACTTTTTTTACAATTAAGAGGTTATGTAGCTAGCGCCGTGTACACCTGCATCCGCCGTCATTGTTTAGGGGGGAAATTTGTCTGGTGAGTGCAATTTGTTTGCACACACCACGATACACCATTCGGTTTTCATTGACCCCAACGAGATTATGTAATTACTTGCTTTCCTGTTTGCGTTTTTTTTGGAGACATCGCAAAATCTACAAATGGAGACATGACATGAACATGTGTGTGGCTAGGCAAAATTGATGTGCATAATATATTCATGATGACTCCGACTACGCGACGACCAGCTAAACCGGATGGAACTCAACAATTCTCCTTTTAATTTAATTATAAAAAAACCGTTTTACGACCCATTCGAGGTGAGTGAGTAGGCGAGGAGTGATTTCAAAGTAGTAAAAATGGAAAAACGGAACCTGTCTCTATGAAAAGGAATTTGAACTTGATGATGTGATTATATTATGGAGTTATGGTAATTTATGCGCACATAAAATCAGATCCATTCATGGCTTAGTTGCAAGCACTCGTTCGTCGTTATGGCTTTATTGAAGAATTTCACATCTTCCTTAGAGTAAGTCAATAAATTATGTTTAGTTGTGCATTTCAAAAATATCCTGGACAGCTTAAAACCTCATCCCAATTCACAGGGTTCTTGAAGACTTCCTGCTCCAACCAGACTTCGTAATATTCCCTAAACGTACTTGTTAGATGAACTGGCCGACCCAACACACTGGTTATACAATTGTCTACAGGCTCAAATTCGGGCAGAATCTGTACCAACATATAAAATAAATTTAGCAAGTATAAAACAATAATAATACAAAAGCAGACTTAAAATTCACCTTGGATGGCTCCCCATATCGTCTATTGTTAAATCGGTCGACAGCGGCACGCAAGGCACACTCTTCCGCTTGGAAATCCCAAGGCCGTGCGTCCAAATCTGCGTCGAAACGAATGGAACAGCACGTGAATCAAATTATTATGAATTCAACAACATTACATTTCAGTTACTTTTTAGATGAATTTTAGTCACTGGACAATGGACAACATCTGTTGACGAGAATGTCAAGACAAAATATATTCAATGACGTAAACAGCCGGCACAAGTTTTGTAGTTTTTGATAAAGCTAATTTACCAAAATACGTACCATTATACGAGAATGTTTCCATTTCGTTAATTTATTGAGTATTCTAAGCAGGTTAATGCAAGCAAATAAGTTTCGCCAGCAGTAAACTTGAGGTTCTCCTAATTCTAAACTCTCTGGAGTAAGCTCTGGGGGTTCTCCGAGGACACATGAAGGGAAGTCAGCAAGCGCAATCCTGTCCCACCCAACATATACAATAAAGTTCATCTCATTACCATCTTTTCCAAACAAAAAAACATGATACCAGCAGAAGAAGTTATTATTGGTTAGGTATTAAACATACGTATTTTTAGCAGTAATGTATGCGGTGATATTCTGGTTGAAAAACTTGAGAACCAGAGGTATACAGTTCGCAAAGACGAGATGTTGGGAAATGAACTCAAATTGATACACATGGTTAATTTTGGTGTGCTTCAGCATCAGCAAAATGATGGCAGAAATTGACTTGACAATGATTTCCTTGTGCCGAGCAACATCAATCCCCAACTTCATGGATTGCA
>JAHZNF010002747.1:0-16457 GCA_027744215.1 Troglopedetes dispersus
GCTTACTCCAGAAGAAAGACAAGTCGAGGCTGGCTAGCCAGCCTTAAAGTGGTCAAAAAAGCAATATAATAATAACGCAGTACGAAAAACGTTTGTGCACCGCGATACGAGTGAAACGCAACAGCGTTTTTTTTTGTACATCTGTATTATAGATAGTGTAATAGGTGCACACAACAAGATTAAAAGACCACTACACGAGTAGTAATAGGAGAGAACGTGATGAGCGACTTGTGAGTTAGGATATCGTCGTTACGTAAACAGCAAAAAGACGGCTAACGCTGCCGAGGATGACGATGATGTGAATGAGAATTTTTAGAGTTATGCCATTGTAGAACTTATGTTGATGGAGGTGGTGGTGCTCACTACTTATTAGATGTAATATAATACACCGTAGGTCTTCAAATAAATAAACTTTTAATAATAATAATAAGGCAGTTCACAAAAAAGGCAAGTTTTAGCCCACCCTTTAAGTCTGGCTGCTGCATATATTATAGTAATGACAAACTGTTTGGGCATTCGGCAACTAATAAGTGAGCAAAACAGTCTGTGTTTGTGTTTCGCAAGAACTAAAGCTCTTTAATATTTATAAACAATGCAAAAAATGGTGCAAATAATATACACTGTCCTCGGTTAAAATTAAGTTTTATGAAATTCATGTCTTTATAGCCTTTTGATATTTTTCGCCGTCACCTGTTCTGCTGAAATATTAATCCTCTTGACATAAACATTTCCAAGAAAGAAAGCATAAATGACACTATTTGTAAGGAAAGGCAAATAATACAATATTTCCTTTTGTATATTTTACTTGGTCATCATTATTCATTTTCACATTTTTTTTCGAAGCAATAGTGAACATGTAGGCACCTTGTTAGCCAAATGCTTTAAAAATAAACCAAAGAGAAGAATTGGATTTTGTGGTTGCTGAGTTGGTGCAGAAACAAAATTCTTCCGAAACCATCTTCATCAGCATTTTCAAAGTCTTACAATTTCACAGCATAAAGGATTTCTTCCGATACTTTCAATTCTCCTTGGGATTTTTCCCATTTGAGATTATCGCTGTTATATGTATGTATCGAGTTTTCTACAAGAAATACACATAAACCCCAAGATAGAGCTCCATCACTTTCTTTCACGTACGTCTTAACGCGCACGTAATAAAATCTTTTCTGACATGGAAGAAAGACTACAAATTTGCTGATATTAAATACTGAGTTACATGAGATCACCTTTATAAACAACTTGAACTAAAAACTTTTGACGGGGCATTAACGATCTTTTACACTGATAATGCTTATAATGCCTCCAGAAGCAGTGAAGAAAAAGTGAGGATTTATTTTCAAGCTGAAAAATGTATACCTCGGCAGTAATGTAAGCAAAGCAGTTACGGCGACCAATAATCCAAAAGTACAGTTTTTGACAAACGAGGTAATTCCTGAGTGTAATAACAATCCCACAAGAGAAGTCCTGCCAGAAGCTAGTCACACCGGCTCTTTTCTTCGTATTGAAGATTACAATCAGATCAACAATTCTTAACATTAATAATAAGTATTCCACTTTTGAAAGTAGTGGTCTCCTGTGCTTTATGCAATTACATAATTTTTTTCATGAACAAGTAAGCACAGTTCTAACATATAGTCATAGATTGGGCTCACGAGCTTGTAGCAAGTTTTTTTTTACATTTTGTGTATCGATTCCAAATCTTGCTCCTTTTTGCTTACATCCACGGTAAGACAATGCAAAAATGGTTTAATTTTCCTTCACTACTTTTAATACTTGTAGAATCGACAGACTGAAGTCAAAAGGAATTATATATATAGTATATGGCTACGGCTCAACAAATTTATGACTAGTAAAACCATTGCTGAGAAAAAGCGATAACTCATAAAATGGTTTGAAAATGTGGTGTGAGATAGCTCCATAAATGTCAATTATCCAATTGACTGTGTATACTATACTCTGTAATCACCGTCTGTATGAACCCAATACTCTCACAGTAGTGTGTACCTAATCTACCCCTGCCATCCTATCAAAAATTTCAATGAGACTTTCACACACACACACGCATTCCAGTTAGCGTAGACGTTTCAAGCCATTAAAAGATCTGCGCAGATATTCAGATTCCTACCAAACACATTTGAGGACCGTGTTCTCATTGAAGAGCAAGATAATGCGTGCACGGTGCACGTGTCAATGAGACAGACAGTATTACATCAAACATGGGTATTATGTTCGCGTTCGCATGAATACTACTACTATCTATCTTTTCTTTGGTGGAAGCACATAATCATATCGATTTACGGGTCAGATGGACTCCTGGTAACTGGATAATATTATTAGGTAATTTTTGCTTTGTGTGAATCCCAAACCCTCTCCTGAGTTGACGACTTTTCCCTGCAAAACCACCCATATGCTTTACAAACTTTTATTCGAACGCACATGTGGGTCGCTTGTACTTACTCGCAATGGAGTACTGGTTCATTCGACTTGCACCTCTGTTCTTGAAATATGAAGAAACCACATTTTCACTTACAGCAGTGCACCATAGCTCTCAAGTTTGTATTTAGCAATCCTATCACTATAATTACGATCCTAGGTTAATCAAGTAAATGCCATATTTGTAATGTACATGTAAATATTTTAGCTTCGACCCGAAAACAACCATCCCTAAACAAATGATACTAAGCTCTGCTCATTTCAGCGTAGGAGAAGTAAAAATGAGTTTGCTCTGCTTATTTCAGTTTCCCGTAGTGGTTTACTGTTTGTCACGTCAAATCCTGACTGAAAAAAGCTTCGAGGACCAACTGGACCGCGCAGTTAGCAAACAGTTGCTTAAAACACTTTCTTGGTCATCAAAAGGGTCATGTCTCCCGTAAATCACTGAAGACAACCTCCTCCTGTAGTCAGTGTTGATGCATTGAAAATGAAAAGAAACTACTGGTGGTGAGCCACACTGAGCGAGCAGCAGCATTCTCAACTTTTTTTTAAATTTTCATAATGCTTGTAAAATCCATTTTACTTATTAGCAATTACGCATTGTTTTCGATATGAGCCAGGGTGTGCTACTACAATAATAATATGTGAAAGCTGAGGTTCACTTCTTTCCGTCATGGGCACTTGCCAGTGAATAGACGAACCACACTAACAACACGACATCTTTTCTTTCTCAGGCCTTTTTATTATTATTTCTATGATTTACTGGATGACCACCTGGGAACATGAGCAAACGTTATGAAACACAAAAAATAGTATGTTTAAGTAATATAGATGATCATAATATTATGGTTCAAGTAGGGATGCAAGCTACTGCCATCACACGAAATGACGATAATCATATTGCACCAATACAACGTACCACGTATTTATCAATCCTACACTGCATCCCGTCTTATATTTTATTATATTTACAGTAAAAAACCATGACTCATATATACATATGTGCACATTTCCACGTTTGATCCTGCTTTATACAATACGCATACTCACTGTTTTCTCTATGCTTTGTTCTTGTCAAGAAAAAATAAGAAGAAAGTTTGACAGAGAATGTATACCTCTGGTGTGGTTGGAAGATGGACCACGATCATAGGTCACACCTGAACCCCATGTTTCAATTACAGTAATTTCCTTCACGCATTCAGTTAGCAGTACAACGCGGATATACCCCATTTTAAGAAGATAACTTCCGAGTTCCCTTATAAATAGAGGTAGTCGTCGTCTCCCTTTTTAACTGCATCCAAAAATCACACAGTAGATTTTATGTATCTAGGTAAACTGCCTGCACGATCATCGAACTTTTATACCATGCATGTCACAGATTTATTGCCCGTGGTCGAATCAATCTATATCCCATCATGATGGACTACGAATATGTAACATACATATTATATATAACTCCGTATGTATATCCTACGCGTTTTATCAAGCACCACGAAACATGAAGGTATGTTTATGACTGATGAAGTAAAAGTAAAAATCAATGTTTCTTCTGAGAGTTATGATTTCCTCCTCCCGTTGGAGCTGCTTCATTCGTGTGCCACAAATGATGGCATATAAACATTTTATGAACAAGCGCCAGCCGTTTTGGCACACTCGAATCACGATGAGAAAAGAAATCCATTTATTTCTGCCTGAAAAGATGCTGAACCCAGCTAATATTACGATTACGATTCGTCGGCAACCTTTTGGATTTCTGCTACGTCTACCACCAAAGTTGTAAGTGTGCCATCCGGACCGTCATTTAATGTAGCCATTATCTAGTAGCCTTTCCGTAGAAAACTAGGATTTTTGAAAGGTCTTTTTAGTTGGATTCACGACATTTTTCATAAGTGTACTTAATATTACTAAAAAGACTCCAGTTAAAGCCTGGAAACATAAAAAGGGTAAGCATGTGCAGAGTAAGGTTTTAGGGTGTCACTACTGCCATTCCATGTATAATGTCATCAGCAGCTATTTTTTCGCGAAAACTCTTAAATTTTACGAGTAGAAACAATTTTAAATTATTTTGGGTAAATTTTAGATATTCCACCAACTCCATTAGAGAATTAATAATAGTATGGCGAAAACACTATATAGTATCGATCAAAATTATCCATTATTATTATTATTTTATAACTGGACTGGTATTAATTAAGTGATAATTAGGTGTAAATACAGTAGTTTGGTGATTCTAGTTTGACGAGATGAAAATTCGAGGGAATAAGTGCACTTAATTAATACTATAGATTATGGATAAAGTTGTATGTTTTGTATTGAGACGACTGATTAGAACTCAAGCGATTAACTTACGGCGACATTCTGGTCCTTCGTCAGTGCTGTCACTACAATCTCGGATGCCTGCGAGCAAAGCAATAAAAAATCCTTTCAACAAGGGCTTACAATAATAAACATCAATTAATATTCAAATCACGCCTGCTGCGACCTCAGCCTATAGACAGATCAATATCTGTAAACAATGGCATACCATCACATCTCCTGTACTCGTCAATACACTTGGTGAGATCGCACGAGAACTGACCGGTCGGGCACGTATTTTCTGTAAATATTTAAACAAAAGTCGTGTTGTAAAACTATCATAAATTAGCAACAAAGACAGGAACCTAACGTGATTATTTGATGATGTTGATGATGCTATCATATGCTGCTGCTGCTGCTGCGCGCGCCTCTAAAACAATATCTGCACATATCCAACTTTTTATTGGTCATCCCACTATTAAATCATTCCATTTCCATACATATCTTGTTTTGCAGATATTAGTGTGATAGTTGATGTGATTTATAAAGGACATTTATGCAATAATAATATTCAACGAAATATTATGGTGTTAGCAAGAGTGTTTAAAAACTATCCAGAGTTTACACGTGTTAAAAATTAACTCAGCTTTTGCTTCTTTTTTATTTCAAGTCTTCTCAAAGATTTATTTGGTGAGAACACATATTAGCAATTTGAATAACGCATTTCCATTATTGTCGAGAGTAACATTTTAGAGAAGCTATGTGAGCCAGCATGAATTCTCAGGGAGCTGGTTGGATGATTGTAAATGAAAACTTATTAATTTTCCCAAGATCCCACTCAACCAAGCGCAATTTATTTAATTACATACATTTTATCGATATTACTTTATTACTGGTTGTGGGTGTATTATGCCATTGTTATGGTTTAACTTTATATTATTTTTCTGTTAGACTCTTTTTGGTTCCGTGTGTCGTGTCTACTCAATTAAAAGTGCTTTTAACGAGAATTAATGTTGTTTTAATTAAAAGTCTTCGAGTACACTGTCCCTCCATCTTTATTAATAAAATATGATGTATTAAAGTGATGTATTAAAGTGACTATGGAACTAAATCTAGTAAATCTACATTATTGTCTCTTGTTGTTATTACTGCACTTTTTTGCACTAAAAGAGCGGAAGAAGGATTATTTTTGTGAAATATTTTGCTTTCCTTCTTGTCTGCAGTCGACAATAAATTATGGCCAAGTAAATCCAGCGTTTATCGTGCGACGATAAGCCACCACCAGGCAGGTCAGTCATGCAAATTGTAAACTAATAGACAGATATTATATACATCATGCTATAATATCATACAAATTATATAAGCAATTTTTTACTTCATGCTCATGCAAAATTTCCGATCCCTTTCAGCTATCAAGAAGATATTTACTATGATTTTAATCAACTTTCATTCATGCTAAATGAAGGCATGCATCATCATCATCACACCAAAACAAGATACCATATTTTTTCTGTATCACACCATGTCATACCAATAGACACATTTACCATTGAACTTGCGCAAAATATAATCTATTACCACAGTTCTAAGAAAAAGAGCGAAATAAAGTATGTAAAGACTGAAACTGAAATAGTTGTAAAAGCGAGCAGATACCGGAGCATTTGCTAGGATCCTCATCTTCGCCATTGGGGCAATTTTTCAAGCCATCACAAATTTCATCGGAACTAAGGAGAATTGAGCAAAGCCAAAGATAAAGTAGTTAAAGAAAAAAATACGGTTTGAAATTGCCAAAAGTAAAATAAAATATTTCCAGGACATTAACCATATATATATTTCTGAGCCATCGGAGCATCGAACTTGGTCATCTGCCCGACAACCATCTCTTGGAGATGGTGAAGGCACTGGAACTCTGCCTCCTGATGCTGGTCTGTCCCTTTCTTCACCGATGGTCGAGGTTTGGTTGAAATAGAGCACCGGGCGTGTCGTTGTTACCACTGGAGCGGAAGTAGTTGTCGGCTGAGTCACTACTGAGACTAAATTGACAGATTTCAAAAACCACCTCAGTGTCACATGCATCAATTCAGCTGCCACATAGCCAAACCCACGCCAATAACATGCACTATATAATAGCTTTAAAATCATAATTACATTTTTACTATACCTAGTTGAAAATACACATACAGCTGTCAACGCATATCTTACTTGCTTGGTCTCAATAGCTCAATAATACAGTTGCTATAAGCTTTACACTCTCTTTACGTTATATCATTCATTAAACTATTTTCGTTCTTCTATTTATAAAACTGCTACCACTGCGTTGAGTCAATGAGTCGCTAAACTCATAAGTACAAGACTTTTACTGACCGTCATAACTCATAACCAGTAAGTTGCTCTATCTATCTGTCTGTCTGTCTGTCTGAATGGTATATGATCAATCTGTGTGTATTACAAGCACTTCTTGCCGTTACGTACCCGCCTTATTTTTAAAAACAAATTTTTATAAATAAACTAGTTTGTAGCTTCTCGTTCCGGATGCAATATTCAGTTTTACCTAACCGGGAGCGGTGCCTGAATACCAATCTTCATAAATTTCTCTGCACTACTCATTTTTACCATATCAAGATGATAAAGTCTCCGAAAATACTTTGACTAACCAACTAGAACAATTCGCTCACGGCTTCGTATGTACATAGTAGTTTACAATAATGACTTTGTTTAATTTTTTTCTTGAACCCTTCAACTCAAGATATTTTGCTGCCTGTCGTTTTTAGCGCTCTTTACCGTGTGCATAAATCATTCACGGTTTTGCATAAATGTCCAACATCTGTCCTGACATTTTCCCTGATTTGTCATCATTATTGAGAGTCCTTTCCAAGCGGCTAGCACACTGGTACTGAAGCTCCAAGATGATGTAGTGCTTGTCGCTCTCTGCCATTCATCCCTGCTGTGAGGGACTATCACTAACAACATCTTTTCTGTTTTCCCTCTAGCACATATTCTATGCTTACCCATGCGTTCCAATTCGTAAAAGTTAGTGGAGATAAAAAAAAGAAGTTAACTCTTCTCAGTTTTATCTTTGAATCTATCTATAACTACATTATGACAAAAACTACTTTTGTTAATACGTGAAACAGTCCTGACAAGATCATCATAATATCTGGGGCAGACAACGGTACTAATAATAGCAATAATTATTATTGATTTTCTGTTATGAAGCAAAAGCTTTCCCTGGGGAAATTGCTTGCTATTCATAAAACAATTTCCATTTGAAGTAGTTTGTACATAAAAAGTTTGTCAAATTATCTCTCGTTGTGAAAATAAATATATATGGATCGTACAGAAATTATGAAACACGTACTAGGTATTTCAAACAAGTGATGCTCTTATATAAAATTTGCTTCATTATCTCAAGTATGTTTTCCGAACTTGCATTAAAAAGGAAGCTGCCCTTTGCCCCACTGCTAAAATCGAGAAGCGTTTTAAAATGCTTCAATTTATCTTCATCAATTTTGCTGGCAATTTTGTCACTTTATCATTTCTCGCTAAAGTGAGAAATTTAGCCACAATGAAGACATATTCACACAACCAGGACTCACTAGAATGAAAATCGAGCAGTGCCTGAATCCAATGCGCCGTACATATTCTATGTGTAATTTTGCATAAAGTACATGCATGAAAATCCTTCTCTTCTGCATCCTATAACCACTTCATTTCGCGTTTAAATGCCGCTGCAATGGTGGGCACGTTCTATCCATTAAATCAGATATTCAATGGTTTATACAGTGTTTACACGATCACCTACATGCATACATATGCAGAGTGAAAATGCTTGCGTGATATCGCCAAAAGTTGATTGCAAAACGATGATGATAGATACACTGATGATGATGAACGGCTAGTAAATATCGCTGCTTCTTTTGTGCTTGATAACATATAAAATACTAATCAGAATTTATAGTGTTATTACCTCTCTTACAAAAAATGAGTTGAAAAGGGGAAGGAATTCAAAAAGTCCAAATCATTGTCGGAAATGACAAATATAAAGTAAAACTTACTACTGCATCCCAACTCATCCGAACCGTCTCCACAGTCATCTAAGCCATTACATCTCTTGGAAAGCTCGACACATTTACCCGATAGACATTCAATATGGTCATCAGGACAAGACTCTGGCGGAGCTAAAATAACAAGCAAAATCAGAGATGTCCTGTATAAATAACTAAATAAATAATTTTTGCAAATAAGTCAAAAATGCAAGATGAAAAATAAATATTTGACGGTAGGTTATTCGCAAGCAAAGCCTTAATTTACATGGACGCTCAGAAATGTGTCCCGTGTTTCTTAAGTGAAATGTGCTCAAACTTTCACTTCCTGAGGTGCTTGTGCGAAAGCTATATAATATATACCATGCTGAAAATAGCGCAAAGATTGATCGAATGAAAAAAGTACACGGTGGACAAATTCAGTCTACAAATTTTGTGTTTCACTATAAAATATATGAAAATTTAAACTTTTTGTAAATATTTGGGATTAGGAATTATTCAAAGAATATCTCCAAACAAACGTCCAATTGTGGGTTAACAAAAACGTGTTACGTATTATCTAATTGACCCTGCCGTTTCTGGGCTATAGTGCGCCCTCCTGCTTATATGTTTCATTCACTTTTACCGTGAACTAAGCTCAGAAGACCACAAAGAGCATAGACAATTTTGGATATTGATAAACACATGGTAAACGCAGAATAAATTGAAGTCAAAGCTTAAGCGATTTCCGATTATTGGACAGATCAACATGAAGCGAGTGCCAAAGAATTGTCTTTTACCTCCGACATCCCTGACAGAAAATCCATCACGACGAACCCGTAACTGTCCAATGCTGCCGACATCCAAGTACGTGAGGAATTCTTCTTCCACTTGCTCTTTTGATGTGCCGACGACTCCGAGATCAAAAACACAGCGAACAAAGGCAGGATCATTTATATTTCTGAAAACGAGAACAAGATGTTGATACCAATAATTATTACTGTGAAATTTTTAAGGTCTTTACTTTTTGCAGAATTTGCATGCAGAGAGTGTAATTGTGAGTATGGGCTTACATGAAATTTACAACTTGTATGTGCTCCGCATCCAGACTCATCACTTGTCGAATTTCCTTCTCGAGATCTAGTTGGTATACAGTGAATGCCGATGATGTGCGCGTTTCTAGCGAGGGGCTCCAACTTTTCCCAATCGTTAGAGTTACACGGTAGTACCCTACATAATAATGTGTTTTAACAAAGTCTGTCACACATAATTTTTTAAATGAGCAATGGAAAATATGAAATTAAGATGAATGTAAGCATTTACGTTTTTCAAAGCTCGAGTCTCCCCTCCCAGGTCCAAATGGTCCCGCGGACGCTCCCGTTGTGGCGAAGTCGGACCCAGGAAGTCTGTCACCTGACCCCGCATCGTCACCCGAATTTATGAGATCTTCATCATCCGTTTCCGGAACAGCGCGTTTTCGTCCCGCATTTGTCAACTGAAATGGGGATTCTAATCCTGCTGTGGACAAGTCTTTCGGACTTCTTCCCGCTGTAGCTGTCGCAGGTTTTGACAGCGCTAGAAGGGGTTGTGAGTGAGGAGGGTGTAATCTTTTGCCTCGCTCCCTACCTCCGGCATCATCATTCCATTTAAAACGATTACCATTTTCTGAAACTCTGTGAGGGCTACTGTTACCCCTTCTCGGATTTGATGACTTCCCGGTTATTATTAGATTTTTTACGTTTTCATGCTCCTCTTCGAACACCAGATCGTTTTCAGACTTCTGGAGAAAAAGTAAAGCAATAATGGAACTTTAAAATCTTTTAAGAAATTTTCTTAAATCAGCATGCCACGCTTCATAACAAATTATCAACTGAAAATAGTGACAAAATAGCAGTTACTTGAATAGCATTTACTTTAAAAAGTACAATGTACGACCTTAGCATCAACTATTCGCTGACATATAACATGAAGTGCTTGTAGTGCATGTGTCTGCTTATTTAAACTGCATCACGGTTTCATTAGCGAAGACCACTGTGCGTGCCGCCTTGTGACTATTATGCGCATCGGCACCAAGATCAATGCTACTGACAATCCAAAGAAGCTAAAAATTATGTTTCATTCTCAGTACATTCATTGGGTTGCCTGCCTTTTGCCTTTCACGTGTTCGTAATGGCTTACTGTGTACTTTTGTTACAATGTTTTTCTCAGTCATTATTTTAGTAGAAAATGAAAGCTCAAAATATGTATAACTATTTGTTTACAATCATTTCCTAGCTGCTGACGTGCCCTGAAGCACTTAAAAACTGAATAGAGAAAAGCCTTGACTTGAGGGTTTCCCTCTCTGCTCCACGTGTCTTTACTACCATCGACCTTATTTCCTGTCTAAAAGGAAGTGCAGTAAATCTTTCAAAAATGATAATAACTCAAAAGTTGTCATACTGTAAGTTTAAAATATATTTTTTTGTTTTCGCGTCCGAATATTTACAACTATTTACATACATTTATCAGTCTTGTATGTGTAACTTTTACAAAATTGTTTCTTTGTTTTCTCAAGTATTACTTGACAAGTTGAGGCTAAAGTTTACAATTGTTCAATTATTGTTCATTCATGGTTTAACAATTACTTCATAAACAGATTCATATAGAACGAGCCACAGCACATTTTTATTTGTCTTGTCTGACTCCTCTTCTAAGTGTCATAACGTCACCGCACCGTTGTGCCCGTTTTGTGTAGTTATTCACTTGATTGTTTATAAAGTCGGATGCATTGTATTCGTTCATTTGTTTAAGTTGCACATGTGAATGGCATATAAGTAAAAAAACATTGTTAACTCATTTCATCACTTCTACTTCTGAGATAAGATATGTAAGCAAGAAGCTTGAACTTTGTACGCGCAGAAACGAAAGCAATAATATAATATTTTACTTATTTAAATAAGCTGTTTCGACTTTGTTGAATCGCTTTATGTCGCAGGAAAAAATTACCTCACATAAGGTACAGATTGTACCCTACCTTGTTTAGAATCAAGATTTTTGTGCGAAGCTTTAATGAACAGAAAGATTCACTGAATTGTATATTGCTTTCTTCAGTGATATTGATTTTAGTGCTAAAAAGCCTCACCATTTTTAGGAATGAGAAACGACCTTTAAACTGGTTAATGCAAAAGAGTTTTTCAAAGCCAAATGTATGCCATTTCTTAATTCAATTGTACCATCTGTCGTGCTTTAGTTTAGGAACAATACTCGAACCTCTATTCTTTGTTAAATTTTATTTGAGTTTGGTGCAATGTTGGTGCAAAGAATATACAAATTCTTGATAGACATTTGCAATTTATGTCTAACATTTTAGGCCATTTTGGCACTTTAGTCAAATTAAACCACGCGGCATGAGACATTTTATGCGACGAAGCATTGCTTAATGCATACGACGCGACATGTTGCATACGGACCAGCGAGTACATTCACTTATATATACATAAGTTCATACAATTCCTGAACTAATTACAATGACTTCACAGTCAAATTCCGATTGTCTTCAATTTGTCTCGTTATTTTTTAGGATGTAGTGACTCGGATGAACTCAATTTTTCAAGATGCTAGCGTGATAAATAAACACGGAAGAGAATGTTTCGGAAATTGCAGAAAAGGAACTGAGTGGGTGAGACATCCTAATAAAATCGACTTGTGTCAGTGTGCCGAATATTATATGATGCTCTTGATTCCACTTTTACTCCATCTTGATGCAAACGATCGAGTACAGGACTTAAAACGATACACATGCTTATGATCTTATGTTTCGCATTTGATAAAAAATAGAGTAGAAGCTAAACAACACTTACATATTATAGCATGGTAAATGAGAGGAGAACAGTGCAAAACGCATGCTAGTTCCTGCTCATCAAAATTATCATGTTGCAATAATGTAAAGTAATTCCACCCCCCAACAAACACTGGACCATAGCTGGACCTACTCAGTAAGAATTAAGGGGTGTGACATTATTGAATTAGTTAATTTTTGCTTGTTTTCTTTATTATTAAAGATAAAATGGATTAAATTAAAATTGTAATAAACCTGGTAACACTAGCTATAGATGGCATTAAACCTGAATCACCGCGGAGAGTAGGATTTTGCCTGTCTTCTTTGCGCAATGTTTTCCAACCTTAGCAATTTTTCGACTGCAAATCTAACAAAATGCTCGTACATAAGAAGAACGTACATACGTACGTTAATGTTCTTCTTATCTCATAATTTACAAGACCAGGTGATGTGCTATTCATTCGCAAAAACGCTTTATAATTTTTTGTATTTGAGAAAATGCGTGGATACTTTTAATTTTTTTAATAACTAAAGTTTGAAACTCCGTTAAATTAAAAAATATTTGATACGCAACCAGAGGTACCCAATGACCTGTGTGAACACAAAATTCTATCATATCTAACATATCGTATTGGACATTTAACGGGTGCGGGCGTACAGACACACACACGTAAAAACGCATAAAGCCAGACCAGTTAGAAAAGGCATTGTACAACCTTCGATGCTGAATATAAAAGCATATAATGTGAAGTAGATAAACCTGGTACGCTCAAACTTAGTTCTAAACAGGGAATTAAATGTTCGGGATAGTTAGCATGTGTCCTCAGTTAAACACGCAGACGTAAAAATGGATGTAATTTTGTACCGAATAGGCTTCTCACATTTTAGCGAAACCAAACTTCACAGCGCGCGACTTGTTTGAATGCCTTTTACTAACATCATTGCTACAACAAATGATGCGTTAGCAATACCGTGTCTAGTGTACTTGGATATGTGCATTTCGGAGAAATGCAATCAAATGAAATTGCACATAATACCCACACAAAAAACTAGAAAACATGACCAGAGAAAGTCATATTACGGATCTTAAAATTAGTTTCAAACAATATGTCGGATTTCACCAAGAAATATTTTCAAATTAACTTTTGCGGGATGTGCCTATTACCAGGTCACTTTTAACTGTAACAGCACGGACAATCTCTGAAAAATATTGAATAACGGAAATTCAGTATGTAAAAAGGTAGGGGCAATTTCAGAAAAACTCTGCGCCTTGGGTAGTACTGCAGCTCATCTTTGCTCCATTACCACTTGGTTGATGATTCCAATCACAACGTACACTTCCTTGCAAAGCCTGATCGTGTTAGATACGACAACAAGAATCGTGTAAAGATGAACAAGACGCAAGAATGGGTAGTCAGCCACTCCACACCAAGCCCATGAAAAATTATAAGAAAAGGGGAGAAAAGTGCAGGTAAATCCTCCTAATGAATTGACATATTGCCTCTTTCTTCTCAGGAATCTTTTTACCAGACAACAGCCCATTATTATTAACATGCCTTCATGACGACACGATGATGATCATGATCATAAGAGGATGTTTTTCGTGTGCTTGTGTCTCCTCATTTTAGCATCACACTTAAACTTTCGACATTCGTCTCCTTCCCACGTTTTATAAGTTAAGACGACGTATTTTCTTGCTTGTCCCTGGCTTGCTGCTGGATGCTACCAACCACCTCCGACCTCCTGGGTCGTCCTTTAGAGCTTCCATATTCTCCACGATGATCATCAAGAAAAAATCAGCATTTAATGGGCTTTCCTAAAAAAAATTTTTTTTGATTCGTCCCCCGTTTTCATTAGAAATTCCTCGAACGTCGCATCGTCACTGTATCATCATCAGCAGTGAAATGTGTGCGTGTATATATATGAATGTGTATGTGCGTCTTCCTAGGAAAAATATGAGAGGAACAAGCCGACTTAAGACTACCACATCTTCATATCATCTATCTACATAATGTATAGGTTTACCCTGAGTGTCTGCATGAGATTTTTTTGCATGTCATTTGAGATTCAAAGCTGCTCTTTATTTTCTTGGCAGGTCGACATTCGTCTCCTTCCCACGTTTTATAAGTTAAGACGACGTATTTTCTTATGAGTGTCTGCATGAGATTTTTTTGCATGTCATTTGAGATTCAAAGCTGCTCTTTATTTTCTTGGCAGGTGATCACTACGACCACCACCACCACCAACGGTAATAGTGGCGTTGAGAGAAAGGAAGAATCTTTTTGACCATGCAAATGAGATGACAAGTCTATATTACCTGAAGAGGATTTTTGCTGCTGTTACATGCAATATATCTATAACATCTTTGTTCAAGTCTAAAAAAGGGGATTTTGTCCTTCGCTTCAGCTCGCTTCTGTGTTAAAAGATATTTCTACGCCGTCATCGTGTATTTTAACTTTTTCTTAATTTATTATTGGATGCGAGAAGAAGAAGAAGAATGGCATCGGAGCAGTGGCACTTTCATCTTCCTTTCTAGAAACCGACATAGAGAGAACCTTCAATAGCTGGACCTGAAGAGTGTGCAGCGGCGCAAGTGGCAATTTGCTATTAAAGTGTAGAGAAGCTAAATGGATGAAGAGTTTTTATTATTATTAAACGTGTCAGTTTTACCTAGGTATTTACAAGGGAGGCAATTACCTGACTTTATTAAACTTTTTTTTTCTAAATTGTCTGATTTTCAAAGGACATATACGAGAAAATGGGAAGAGTTCCAAAATGGCAATGTTCGTCAATGAAATTGCTTGATACAACAATTATTTTTTCATTGAATGTTCTCCCTCTCTCATCATTACTTCCATCATCATCATGACTATTCAATTGGGCCCAGCAGAATGCCTGTATCTTGGAAAAATAGTGTTCATAAAAAACTAAGAAACTGGTGCTTCAAGTGACTCGTGGGGCACCCATTTCAACTTGTCACATTATCACTGTGACTGGTCTTCTATGGGTACCAGTTATAAAGACAAAATTACGATGATGTGGTGATACCGAGTAGTAGTTTCAAGCGCCCTATCACACAAGCGAAAAAGATCGAGGACTTTAAAAAGTGCGAAAAGGATTTGAAGCACAGCTTTTGACTTTAACTTGTTGAAAGGAATGCGATTTGTCGAGACTGTTAGAAAGTAAGAAAGCAAATGAAGGCTCATTCGGTGGAGATACAATCCAGATATGTACTTACATCGGAGCTGCTGCATATACGAAACATTTACACTTCCCTCTCTTGTCTTTTTTGTTGTGGAGAGAGAGAGAGAAATGTAGGAACTTTTCCTAACGCCTCACTTGTAATGTATACGTGTAGAACATATTTAAGAATACGATACGATAGACGATGTATTTATGTAGTATATTTAAGCAGTTTCACAAGGGACCGCGATACACAAGGAAAGATTGTAAAAATATAAACGGCGATAGCCAATCTTTAGGCTTTTCGGAAGCGCGTTGAAACTTTCCCTTTTTTGTTATTAAGATGCACGGAGAAGGAGTAGCTTAAAAATTCAGCCCTTTACACGAGTGCTGTTTCTGTCAGTCTTTTCCAGCTTCTTGCCTGTTCACGTTACTTGAGCGGAAACTAAATTTTGACAGGGTGCGAAAGTAAGAGAAAACCGAGGGTTTAGTACTGATCCCTGTGGAAAAACTCACACACCACTTTACCTTATTATTACACTTACACCATTTTACACACGAAGCTGTGCTCTCTTGTTATGGGGGACACTTGGTTATCATGACAATAGTATTCAACATTTTCGTTCACGCTGAAGCGCAAAGTAAGGTAAACAAGTATTACATATTGCCTGCTTCTTCTTCAACTTAGGCGCCATAGCCCAAATGAC
>JAHZNF010002748.1:0-12506 GCA_027744215.1 Troglopedetes dispersus
AGCTAGGCAAAAACTTAATTTTATGTGAAACGTCGAGGTAACATTCTAAAAAGGCCTGGAGTCTAAAGAACACAAGTAACGTTTGGTTGGAATGAAAATATCTCTTATCTTTTGTTACAAGTTTCTTGGCTACTTGATGCATATATTTCAGTAGACAAAGAGTTATGCCATCATCAGCATTTTCTTCTTTGTTCAGCTTCATTTAACGGAGTAAAAACCACTTTCATTTTGTGCAAAAGTGGTTGTCGTTGTACATTAATATTGTATTCAGACAGCCCAGCAACAGCAAAAAATCCACCGCGACTGCAACGAAATGGAGCTAGGTGTAATGGATACGCGTAATTGTGAGTCCGACAATGTATCAAGTTTAATGATGATGATGAGACGTTACGAATTAGCATTCCCCCTTTTTTTGGAGGAACTTTGGATTTCTCTTCTCCGGAATTTGTAGCTGATGCAGAATTTCGCAGGGTTCCTTTGATGATCGTTTCAAATTGCTGTAATGAATATAAATAGCATTCATATTCATATTTTATCCATAAAAAATGTCTCATCTCGCTGATGACGAGTTTTGTGCACAGTTCTTGATGATGATACATATATCAAGGGTGTAGGAGGCAATTTAATAGCTTGTTCAGATTGAACAAAGTCCAGTGGAAAGACCACCAAAAATTGCTAAATACCGTCATCATGCTAATTTGAATGTAAAGAGGTGTCGTAAAGAACATTATTATAGGTTTTTTATTAGGAATCTGTGAAGTAAAGAGTGTCACTCAAGCAAGATAAAATTAATAATATCTACAACAGAGATGTTAGAAAATCCCTCGAGGTATTGCTCCTGAATTGTGCTTCTAGTTTAAAAAAAACAAGAAAACCATGTGCAAAAGGTGGAAAAGCAACACGCAGAATATACCTACACATACTATTTACATACAATGAACTTGAAGAAATGTGTATTTTGATGATGTTTTATGGTTTGTTGAGGATGTATGTAGCACTGGCAATAATAGTGCTCACACGCGACACTCTTCTAGTAGCTATTATTATATTACAATATTGCACCACATTCCTGGCTGACACCATGTTCTGGCAAGTAAAAAATATTTTGGCGTATGTAGTTTGTATGTAAACAGAGGTTTTCGCTACGAGCAAATTATCTGCTGAAGGAGTCGTGGAGTCATGTTGACTGTACTCATATTTACATACAAACACGATCGTGCCACCAAGGTCGAGTAATTTTTAAATGCTCAGCCGTGCCTAATGTATTGGAAAAAAAAACTTTTTTCATAAACGGCAGCTTGAGCGAAGACATTTCTATTTGAACTGCATGGTGTTTACTGTTTCTATGTTGTAGGATCCTGATTTTAGATGCAATTGTGTAATATTTAACGTGGAGTTATCTACTCCTGCTGGTATCGTGTCGAGGAGATAATGACGCTTTACGTCATGATAATTATAACCATATTATTATTCCTTTTTGCTATGAATTTCAACGTTTGTGAGTAAGCACATTAGTATGTACTCTGCTCAGCCATTTTTCTGACATGAATGACAATGAATTTTTGGATCTCATAATAATATCCTTTTCTACCTTTTACGTAAACCTGCTGGAACTGAAAATAAGGCAGATCTGTTTCGTGATGCATAATAAAAATTTCAAATTGGAGCGCAGTCGCAGTCAGTCAGCGTCACTCACTTTCATCTTCCATAATGAAACGAAATAATATCATGCATATATCAAGATGTGACTGACTGTGATACTTTATGTTAAGCCCTGTCTCTTTCCACGCTTCCGACTTTCATGCAGATAAGTCTATCATAATCGTTCATTCTGTCAGTTAGATATTTGCCTGCCTGCTGCTCCCTTACTGATGGTGTGGGTGAATGTTGAATATTGGATGACAGATTTAATCAAAAGAAGAGAGGTTACTGTTCGGCAAAAGTTGAAAAGGACAAAAGACACATTCACAAAAAAAATTATTGCTGCCATTCAACACATGGCTTGGATTCACCAGTTACCAGTTTTTTTTGTGAATATTTAACAATATTCTGAACCTCCATTCACTGCTCAGATTTTATACAAGTGTGTTCATATTTATTTAAATATTCCAACACTGGATTCTGATCTGAAGCTGCATTATTACACGTTTGTAATTTACTCTCTTTTTAAACTTCACTCTGGCATGCCAATATTTGCATGGTTCATATTTTGAGAAAAAAGCTGGCAAACACATTGCATTATCCATTTGATACGCTTTATGGTCCAGTGCGAGGTTTCGTTTATCGAAGCACTTGTTTCTAATAGCGCATTTTTCCTGTTCAGTTGAGATTCCATTACACTTTTAAAAAGAATCACGAGAGGAATGGGAGTAATATTCAATATTTTTTATTCTCTTCTCCGCTCGCATGGCAAGAGTCCATTTGCTGCGGTACGTGAGTATACACTTTACTTAAGCTAGTTATCCCATCCTCCTCACATGAAAATATTTTTTTCCATAGTGCACACAATAAGACGCATTGAAAAAAAAGATAATATGGTACTGCTGATCAGATGATAGTAACGGATCCGCAGTGGCAGATAGATACTTTTTTTTAACCAAGAGTCACGATTCAAGATAAGTTGTGTGTAGGTATGTACGAAACGGAAGGGAAAACCTTTTGCCTCTTTTTTAAAAAAAACATGTTTCAATGAAAGAAGATATATTATGCAAAGTTAAAGAAATGGAGTTGTAACATCAACAAGCATGGTTTTGCTTACCTATAATGTAGCTTTTTTATGATATCATTTTTACTCTTGTACAGGCAAAAAAAATTATCTTGCTCTTCCGTTCTACCTTTTCTTGCCGTTGTGTGACTGCCATCACATGTATTTTTTAAAAAGGGAAAAATGAGTGGAATTCGGTTCATTTTCATTTCACATATTTCCCCCTGACTTTCCCCTTCTTTACCAGTAAATTTACTCTCGGAGGATGTGGAATGGGTTTTATTGGAGATGTTAGTTGCGTCCGTGTGCACATAACTACAAACATTCACGGATCCTATTACACCGTGTTTTACGGACCTTTATGGCTTTTTCTGGATTCTTTTTTCTTACTTTTTTTGTGGAAAGAAAAATACGTGCTAGCTTTTTTCTTTTGGGGTTTTATTACCAAAAAAAAGATTCTTATAGTAAAAGGAACGTGGTCAGTTTACTTTCACACTTTGAAACAAGCAAGACAAAATTTCAATGTTCTTTGCGAACTGCTAATGTAGTTTTTTGTTACAAAAATATATTCCATTTTTCAACTGCCACCGAGTTTAGCAAGAGCAGTATGGAAAGCCAAAAGGAAAAAATAGACCGGTATGGAGTAGGTTTCATCTTTTCAATTTAAAACAAAGTTTCTTCTGTTTACATCGCCCAGAAAAGTTTCACAGTTGAGAGTAAAGAAGAACATAAGCAAAGTGGATAATTTTTTCTCGTGCCTGCTCTTTTCATCTTCGGGCGAGAGAAATGAACATCTTTTATCTTTTGGTTCCAAGTATCCCATGTAATTGCAAAGAAGAGACTTCTTCATGATATGGAGCAAAAAGATTTTCGTGAAAAATAGACTGAGCACGCCAAACAAGTTCTTGCCTGTGTGACTCACTATTATCCTTTCTTCTTTGTTTCGAGCGACACGGGACAAGTGACAACTTACGGACTTTTTTCTTTGTAGTTCATTGGATTGTCTCGAGCAATTTTTTTGCGCAACGTGCTTCTTTGTTTTCTTTGTTTTTTAAAAGTATTTTTCTTGACCGAAAATCTACACGCAAGCTGCAATCTTAATCATTCTGGCTGAAACTAAATTCATTTTAAAGCGAAGGACTATAAGTAGTTTTTTAAAACTTTGTAAATACATCACTGCATCAATTTATTATAGTCTTTAAAAGAAAACTAAAGACAACGTAATTTTGAGAATTAAATGGCAGCATATATTCATGTAAATGGGAAAAGTTTAATTTGTGAGCATTGTTAAATTTCTTTGTAAATGGAATTCATGCGGAAAACAATAATATTATGGCTCATTGTGGGATTACTACTGCATTGCACAAAGTCTACTAATGTAGTACTCTCACATATGCGCAGTGAGACATTAGCAGGGGAATTGTTTAAAGATGGGTGTAAGAACAAATTATGTTGCCTATTTTTTTTTGCACACTTGGCCAACTGTGGACTTAGAAGAGATAAAAATTATTCTAGCTTTTATCTGTTGAGCAAGTAAAATGAAAAAGAAAACCCAAGTTACTGAAGATTTTTTTTTGTGGTTGTACTGATTAACATATTTAACCATTACTTTTACATTACAGTAATATTAGTTTTATAAAAGTGAGTTGTTGCTTAAAATCTCGATTTCCCATGGTTCGTCTGTGCTGTGGCTGGTTGGTTTGGCCAACAACGCATATTTGCTAATGCTTTTTTAACCAGATTAGAGTTTGAGAACAACTTAGTCTAACAAAAAGAAAATTTTGTGTTTCTTTGAAGAAGGTTACACTTTTTGCAGTTTTAATAAGCGATGCTGCTGAATAATCTTTGTTTAACTACGATGTGGTATTGTTTGTAGATTTACAACATATACTAACCAATGTTCACACGGGGATACTTGAAGGCTTGTTTTTGATAATGGTGTAGGTTATAATGACAATGCAAAGCATCTTGTGTTTGATGACCCAGATTTTTTATGATGCTAAATCAGCTCATCTGCAACTTCTTCAAAGAAATCTGTAGTCAGCATCACTTGAATTAAGTGAATAGGATTAATGACAGCATAAAAAGTAAAATACACACACTTCCTTGTTATTAAACCATATTTTCATTTCATTGAATGATTTTACAGTTGCATTGAGAACACACGTGCATACTGAGTTGAGTTGGTAAAAGCAGATGAGTTTGCTGAGTAGATGAATTTTGAGCGCGCTTGTGGTCTTTGCAATTAAGCTCGAACATTCATTTAGGTATTATCTTATCTGGAGCTTTTGGTGCAGGTTATTTGCGGTTTGTTGAACTGGAGCTCAAAAAAAGTATTAATGAGTTTTGGTTGTGTACTTCCTGCCTCTCTGCTAAGTAGAGGCAATGGCAATATTAAAAAGGGATCAGGGACGCACACACACACGTCGCACACATAAAAATACACACTTGAACACAATTTTGTCTGCGTGTGTAAATTTGTGTTTCCTTTATGTTGGAAAGATTATGATTCTACTCCCAAGCTGACAATCAAGAAGAACTTATTACACGAAATTAATTTTACCCAGCCCTTGTCACTATAATTATGTGCTGCACTATAATTGTGGATGGAACGAAGATATGATGTACCACGTATTTAATTAGCATTAAGTCAATGCTACATTAAATTCCCTTTTGCTTTGCGCCATGCAGAATTAATGAAAATAGGAATCAGCAGAAAAGCTTTTAAGCATATCTTATCAATCAGTCAGCAAACATTATGTCAGCAATTGAATTGTATACAAGTATATAACTCCAATCTTTTCTTCTCTGACATCATATTGCACCCTGCGTATACTATTTATTTGTCCACATAAAGTTTTATGAAACATTTTGTTGTCCTACCATTTATGCACGCAGAAAAACATGATTACAAGGTGTTCATCAAAATTCTCTTCATCCTCGATTTAATGTGTTATTCTTGAACAATACTAATATATAATATGTTGCTGCACCTCACTCGCGCAAGTCGCGTATCTTTGCATCACCCAAACGTGCGGATATGAATCATGTTTTAAATAAGTTTTGATTACTTCTTTTTGACTATTTACCACTCATATGTGCTTCTACTTCTAAAATTATTTTACATGTGGATTTAATATTTTGGTGTGCATGTATGATTTACAGTTGCCACAAGCACTTCTACAACAATAGCAGCCGGAGGAGCGCAAGTTATCGAAGAAGAAGGCACAGATAGGAGCAACAACACGACGACCACCACAATAACATCATCAGCCAGCACAACATTCCCTTGGTTGGCTTATTACGAAGATCTCGTGAGAAGTTCCACGAACAACTTCACTAACGTTTCTTCACGTTCAGCTGTGGCGGCTTCGCCTGCTGCTCTTGCCACTTCGAATACCAGGAGCAGTGCTGGCTCAACATCCAACAAGAGCAATCCTTCCGCTTTCCTGTCTGCGCCTCATCTCGACGAACCGTTTTTGCGAACAAGTGTAAGTTTTCAAAATAAGAAGCAAAAAATAATAAACACTGAAAACTTTTTCCGCTTAAATTATCTTTCTGTTTTTGCTGCGAGTATAAAAAAATTAGCAGATGTGTTGTACATATGTGTGCATATATTTTTTTGCTGTCTGTTGAGAATACGAAATTGTTATGAAATAATGTAAATGTGAAGCTTTTAAGGTACACGTTGCATTCTTTCCTTTTTTCCAAGAAGATGAATTTTTTTTTGGCGAGGTTGTGGTGTGTGCGGCGCGGTATAAGTATTCTCGTGGTTTTGTGAGTTCTTTTAGCTTTAAAAGTTAGGTAACCTTTTTTTGCGTCAAACTGTTTAGCTCGAAAAAAATGTGAAAATTTTTGTGATGAAAAAAATGTTACGTTGCTTTGTGCAAAATTGAAGGTGGAGTGTGTCTGGTGCATTGAATGAAACGAGTAGACTCAGACTTATCCTTTTTGGTTCATGCAAAAAAAAACCCAACTTTTCATTGTGGACATAAAACTCAGTGAAACAAAAAGCATGCGGTGGAATGAATGAAGAAGTCAACGCGACGCTGGTTGCATTTTTTCTTAGGCCGGATAAAATAAAACGTTCTTATTCTCTTCCACTTTATCATCTGCCGAGAAAAAATCGCGTCATCGTATAATCATCTTGCTTTTTAGTTTCTGCGAAAAAAAAGTTTTTTTTTGAGACAGAAGCAAGCATTACAAAGATTTTTTATGAGAGTGTAGTAATTCTGTTTGGTTGCATGCAAAATAAAAATGAGTGAGTGAGTAAAAAAGGCAGAGCAGCGAAGCAAGCAAAACGATCATCATTATTGCATCGCATTATATTATTATTATTATATTTTTTCTGGTACATGGCTACATTATACAATCCTCAGGCTGGATGATCGCATGTGGTTCACGGAGCTCTGTTGTGGTGTCTCTTGTCTTATTTCTTAGTTGGCGTTATTATTACGGAATGTCCTGAATGATATCATGCTGCTGCTTCGTCACTGAACAAGCAAAAGCACACACGAGAACAAAAAAAAAACAAATAAAAAAAGTTGGTCTGTGCCCACTTCAGTTTTGGTTACTTTACTACAAAATATAAAAAAAAAGTAACAAGAGTGGAGTGAATTAGCCAAGCGCTTGTGTTTAGTGCAGTGGCGTCCCAGTGACTGACACAATCACTTGTGCTTTTTTCTTCAGTCATCAAGAAACTGTACGACACTGTGGTTGGCTCTTTTTTTATGAGATTGGCTTCTTGACGAAAACTGTGCTATTGTTATTATTATTTTTATTATTGAGTTAGTCGGGTGACAGTGACATTGGCATTGATTGTCAGACTGCCAAATTGGAAGAAGGAAATTTTTTGCACGAAATGGTGTTTCTTGAGTTGAGCACACCATAAAAATATATACGAAACGGAAAGGCACAGAAGAAAAATCAAGTGCGGATTACACAAGGGAAATTGAGGAAAGGGTAAAATTTATGGAAATGACTGTTGTGTTATGCAAATCAAGTGGCCTGGTTTGGTTGTGTCGACCGTGTCCGTTTTATGATTATTGGGAACCCGTTTCTGAAATTGCAAGACTCATATAATATTGTATGGATCTGATACGAGGGAAGAAAAATATTGTTCGAACGTTGGATTGGATTCCAAACTTTGTGTCATGCCTTAAGTCAAATATATAGGAAAAGTTTTTTTGCCCGAAGACTATATTCATGATCAGTTTATCTTTTTTTCTGGTGCTGGTAAACTTCTCGCGGTACATTTTTGTGATTCATGGAAATGATTCAAATTTCACGAGGCTATAAAGCAAACGAACACAACAAAAGTGAATTGGATGGAGGCACCAGCTAACAAATTTACTGTATTTTGGAGGTTCTGGCAATTTGTAAAATTGAGGATTTACCAAGCTACATGCACGTGTCCATAAATACAAAAAAAGCTCTCATACATATAAACAAGTAGCATATTATGTACATTGTCTTCATATGCTGGGTGATTAAGCGTGAGGAGATTCGTAGTAGTGAATGAAGGACACGTGAAAGACAAAAGCCTTGTGTGTTACAAACCATTTAAGTGACATGACTATAGTTTTTTTGGGATGTTTTTGCGGAGGAAAGTAAAATGTAAATAGCAAGTTTGGGAGTTTTTGACTTGAGTGAGATTTGTGTTTTTTGTTGCTTCTCCTTATAATTAAAATAAAGTGTGTGTGTGTTCGATCGTAGTACTTGAGTAGAGTGTGCAACAATATATCCTTATTTGCCATCCTCTTTTTTTTCTTAAAATAAAAGGCCGGTCGTGTGTGCACACTCCTCCAAAATTCCCAACGAGCGGCGCACTCCCACCTCCTCCGCCTCTCCTGCAACCAATATTCCCATCTGAATATCTCCTTCACAGATCCCACTTTTCCTATCAGTTCTCGTGGTAATTTATCCTTCGACTGGGTCTCATGGCTTCTTTAGTCATGGATACAGATTTAGCGAGAGCCACCCAGGATATCTTGCTGGAAGATGTAAGCAATAAATTCATTTTTGTGGACACAAAATAAATGATGATAAAAAAAGACATGTCACTATTCTAGAATTTATCTGCAGCACATTTATTGCAGCAGCATCAAAATTCATATAAAAAATGAAAGGGAATAATTAGGCTAATTTTCAGTCCTCGTCAAAATTCTCAGTATGTAGTAACTTTTTTTCTCATTTTAAACTAAATTATGAATAACATGTACAAGAAGAGGGGATAACGAGAGAATCATAAGTATGCACATTAGTCAAAATTCTTCGTGAACTTTGGGAGCACAAGAGCAGGCAGTTAAGGTGGCAGTAGCTTGACACTCATGAAAAGCTGGAAGTATCCTAGTTCATTTGTCAGTGAGGAGAGTAATGCCCTTCTTGAAACGACTGTCGCATCGATGGAATCACGCCAAGGGCCGCAGGTCATCTTCACGAAGTCGCAGGGTCAGTACTAGTAATGTCAGCATATTACTCTTCGTATATACTCAACTGGTTTTTTAAAAAATATATACATACCTACGTATATGTACTTTAGAAAAATTTATTCAATTTGTCTGTGTGGTTCAAGGGGAAAATATTCGTGAACGTGTTAGTTTTTGACTTTGACTGCAGCTTTTTGGGTTGTGAGCACACTCTTCGATGGGAAAAGTCTCCCGAAGAAAACGTGAGGAATTTTCCTTTCCTCCACGCATAAATAAGAAAAGGATGACGGTCGTGGGAATGGTGACGACTGGTAGAAAAAAAGGAGAAAAGGATCGTCTTCTCACTCGCACATGCATAAGCAATTTGAGAAATGAAAGTAATTTTTGTTAGTTTTGGCAGCCTGCCTTTTCACTCTAAAATGTGTGCTCCACCAGTCAAGTTTCCGGTCCTGTCGTATTTTACCCGACAACGAAGATGGTGCCATTGCACATACGTCATTGTTATCATTTTTGTAGTCGAGTCGTGTGAGAAAAAAAGGAGACGAGTGAGATGATGACTCCGAAAAATACCAATGACATTACTGTATAGTCATATCAGATCATGTTCTTTTTTTTGAGGGTACATTTTTCTGATAAAACATGTATACATTCATTTTTCGAGTCAGTTGTGCACGAAAAAATTGGTGTTTTTTAGGTGCATGCATGTATGTGTGTAGTCACGTCAGCACCTTTTTTTTTGAAGTCCCATTCATTCCAGCAGAAGCACTTATGTCACTATTAACTTTTTTTTGGATCTGTGGGACCTCACTAAATCCAGTGGAGCAGGGGACGGGTCAGAAAACTTTAAACTTTTCTTGCTCGTCCGATAGTAAAAAATCCATTTACATTGTGTTACTACAACATTCGTCCGTAGAGCCATTTCCCATTTTCACTTTTATGACTTTATTTCATGAGCTACAGTAAAGTTTACCAGGTTTTTTTTTGGGAAGGTCCTACAGGAATCGTATAAAACATATATTGTACTATGCTACTGAACCAAACTAGCTCGACTTTGCTTCTCTGAGTGTGTGTGTGTGTCTTTGTGCAAAAAAATGAAATTTCATTTTGTGATTTAGAATATGCAGCAGGGGCTTTAGCGTCAGAGAAATATTTAGGAAGAGGGAAAAGTTACCTTCTCTACTGACCCTCCCTGTTTCTTCCTTCTCAACGTGGAGTATATGCATGTGGCCATAAATGATATAAAAATGAGATTAAGTTGAAGGGACGACATGGGGTTGCCCCAAACTAATATTCTGGAGAAGGAAGAATCTCGCTTGTGAGCTAACACAGAGACACGCAGTCAGTTGCACTTGTTTTTCCTGTGGCTGGAGGATATCATGTGAAAAAAGAACTTGAAGTAGTAGTAGAGGTCTGGAGGCGTGTGTGAGCTTTCCGAGTGGAGTTGGTTATGTGTGGATTGCTTTCATTGTCAGCACACATGATAATAGGAGTAATAATAATACTTGCTAAAATGAAGTGTCAACAAGCAGTGAAAAACTTTTTTTTTCGTTTGGAGTCTGGAGTAGATGATGCTTGTGTGCAGGAAAGAAAGATAAGAAAAGACTGCTGCTCCAGAGCGTATACTCATAGGAGACACTAAGCACATGGAAATCACATGAAAAAAAATACTTGGTAGAACTAGCTTGTGTGCTCTTCTAATATTTATGAGAAGAGTAGTGTGGATGTGTGTGCGGCTTTGACTGGTTTGTTTGTCGCACTCAAGGGCGGAAATTGATGATTAGATATAGAAAGCATTATGCGCTCCTCGCTGCTAACATGAACCAACAATTTTGCCGGTTAGGTTTAGGTTATAAGTTTGATTCAAAATTTGATCGTGTGATGTGAGATGATTTTCGAAGGCAAAGTCGGATAATCTTTTTTTTTTCTGAATGTAGTAATAGTAATTGAATGCATTGCATGACCTATGCTGGAGGATTAGAGGATTGGATGGTGTAATATTGTAGAAGTAGTATCGTCGTATCTACTTTTTGTTGTAAATGTTGAGATGAGATTATTGTTATGATACACGTTTCTTCCTCACTCTAGATTTTGAGTGGTGTTTGGGTTCAGACTGGAAAAACATGTTATTTTATTACAGGACCATTATTACGTTTATGTTGTTTTTTATTGTGTCCGTGTCTGCAGAGCGAAGGGGAAGTGGAGGATGATGATGACCTTATACCGGGCACGGAACGGGAGTCACTAGCCCGAGGAATGAGCTCCACGAAAGGCCGTGACTACGCGATCCGACTCGCCCTCGAAAAGAAGCAGGAGCAGTACATAGATCTCAAAGGGATCACGGTGAGGGCAAGGCAAAAAAAACTTCTGTTTCAGAAATATCCCTATCAGTTATATATTAGTTTTTTATGTAGAAACCGAAAAAAGAGAAAGTTTGTCAGGAAATGCAGTTTATAGGTAGACTTTATATTTACTTTTGTCTACCTGTTTTTTTTTGTTTGTATGCCGAAGTGGAGAAAGGATCTTTGTTTTCTTCCCTTTTGTTCCTTTCCACTTTTCGCTCAACTTTTCCCGTGTACAGAAAAGCGAGACGGTCTTGTCTGGACGTCATCCTGAATGTTATATGCATGAGATGGTTCTAAGGGGAGAAAAATTTATTGTTATGAGGGAGAGAGAACCATGTTTGTTATAGATTCCTAAATAATTCTTTCGGCTTTTTCTCCATTTTTTCCTTTCTCTATTTTTGTGTTTGTCGAATAGAAATTTTTTCATTGTTTTATTTTCTCTTCCAATGTTTTTTTTTCTAGCAACTCTGTCCGTGCTGGACTTCATCCTGGAGGAAAGTACTTTCTAGTAAAAACGATAAGACTGGTTGGGATGATGTTGATTGTCTTTGTCAGGGACGAAATCAAGGTTCAGCTTCGTGACATCTACGCCGAGCAAATTGGCACTGGCCTGTTGGGCCGAATGGTAAGACAGGAAACTATTTTCACTTTTTTTGTTTTGTTAGCTGGCCCGTGTGACACAAAATAAGTTTTGCTTGTTGGAAAGTAGTAGATTTTTACTTATTGACGGGTTTACTTTGTAAGGAAATATATCATCTATCTTTTTTTTTCTTATTTTCTGCTTTCTGTAGGGCAACAAAGGTGCTGTCGGGGTCCGATTCGACTTGAACGAAACATCCATGTGCTTCGTGAACTGCCATTTGGCCGCACATGTGGAAGAATTCCAGAGACGCAACCAGGATTACCATCAGATTTTCAACCGGCTTGTATTCTACATGAATGATGGAATAAAATACATAAAAGATCATGAGTAAGTTTTTTTCCCTTTTGTCCTCTCTTTCGCGAAAGTGCAATAAGGGAAAGTTGAAAAAA
>JAHZNF010002749.1:0-15266 GCA_027744215.1 Troglopedetes dispersus
TTTCCCTTCTCATACCTGCACGTAGACATCATCAACTGTATGAACTGAAACTTCTGGTTTTCTGAGTGCCATTGGTTGCACATATCGAGTTTCAGTGTCGACTTCCTCCTTGTCCACAATTGTAAGATGGTCAACTAGTTCGGTTGTTTGCACATGCCTCTGGGGTATGTGAACATGTTGAACCTGTATAATGCCATACATTCAATAAGCGTCATCGTCTAAGCGTAAGGTTGTTTATAGTGGTAACGCATTTGGATTACTGCGCTACTTTGTTTTTTGTTTCGTTTCTCTATTTAATAGAAATTTTTCCCCATTACGATTACCAGTTTATGTACCTGTTCAAACACTGGTGGTCTCGGTGCAGGTCTTCTTGGAGGTGGATGGAGCTCTGGAATATGTACGGTTCTCGCAATACCCTCTTCAATTGAAGTTATGGAACCTTCAGTTTCATAGTATGCAGTGCTTTGCAGTGGTTGTTCAGCCACACGAAGATTAACTTCAAAGTGCGGTTTGGCAATGACCGCCGCTGGAATTAGCTCTGTCTCTACTGCAGCATGAGTGTCTGAGTATTCCGACGATACGGTATCCGGCCTTTGTGGTCCGTCTTCAATAGATGAAGGATAATCGGATGCCAAGGTTTCTTCCAATGGTACTTCGGATGAACTGGCTGATGGTGCTTGTACCCTTGGAATTTTGAGATGAGAGAAAGACTCGATTGTTGATAACTTCTCGCTCTCCTCTTCCATTGGTCTGGAAAATCATAATTGTCCGTCATGTGTAAATGTTTTAGCATAAACATTTTAAGGTCTTTGCAACCAAAAGCTTGGCAGTCATTTAAGCAATTCATTGTGTAGCATTGTCCGCAACCATTAACTTGTAAGTTCTTACGAGAATGGCCGCTTCCTGATGACCTGGATGTTACCTCTGCTTGAGGCAATAATATGAGCATCCCAAACCCAGTAGCATAATTCCAAGAAACATGATTGTGCAAATGATCATCAGCACTTCAAATTCCTTGAGAGGTTTTGGCAGTGGTGCTATTGCCGGTGGTCTATTTTTTTCAAGGAAAACATCCACCAACAAATGGCTCCAATTAGCAAAGTTTCTACATTAAACAATGATGTGTGTTGCCTTGTATGGTGCAGTTAGTTTTAGCTTATTTTCCAATCTTACACTGCTAAAAAGTATAACAAATAATGGGGAAAGTTCATACGTGTGTTATTAATTTCATACATTCGATGACATGAGTTCATCAGTTCAACCCATGGATTAAAATGGATAGCTAGCTACAAATTTCACATTGCATTTCATCAAATTATTCAGAGCGATCGGTGCATCCTAATACATGTATCCCAAACTGATCATAATATTACCATCTAGTCGTGTCCTAGAAGTGGACAGTTAAAACCGAAATGTCGTATAAATAATTTGTCCAAAATTGATTTAAGATATTCAACAAATTCGTACTGACTGTCTGTTGATATAAACTTGACTTGATTGTCCAAAGTTTTTATTTGTAAACTCCCACCAAGGTATTTCTCTCTGCCATGTCATCGTCAACTTCGTGATCATGACCCACGCACACTTCCTCATTGCTTTCGTCCATATTAGGTTCCATTTATTTATAAATGATGTAAATCACCAGATAAAAGTCAAAGAATAAGCATGTCATCGTTATTTTTTATATAAAGATCTCCCGTCGACATGTCGATTTCTTTCATGCTGATTTGACTTTGAATTATTAAACTTGAAATGGTGCAAGATCTAATAAACCCTTTGAAACTACTGGATATATTATGAACTATGAAAGATAGGGGTGCCTTCCATAGTGAAAATGTCATGTGTAATCTCGTACGAGCCAGTACAAACTGTGGTCTGACTTCATCAATCCAATCCTAAAAATACCTTTTTTTCAAATGACAAACTATTATAATATTTTACTGTTGTTGATCTCAAGTGGATAGGCCAGGCGTTGCATCTTTTATTAGCCCAACCAACCAGCAATTGTTTGGTGTACCAATTTAAAAATTGAATGTACATGATACTCTTGCCTGAAGTTTCCTGGGTTAACGCCCACGTCAAATTTGAATTACTCTTGGGTTATGCACTTGTCTTGGGCACATCTTCTGCTAAGGGCATGTAATGTCTATTTGTCGATTTGTAGTTTGGATTGTTTAAGATTAAACCAAGGAGATGACCAAAGCTAGGAGTCGCACAATTTAATACGGTCAGCTTAAAGTAGAATGAACTCGACTCCCTTCTAAAACTTGGGTTTCTTCATTGAAGTGAAAATTTTGCAAACGTTTTTCTACAAAAAAGCGAAAACTTAGGTTCGCACTGGTTTTCAACTTGCAAGTTCGTCCGCATTTAGTTTTGGACTTGGACTTTTATGGAGTTTGTAGCAAATAAGTGAATGCATGAATAATCGCAATTTCAAGAAATTGGCACATTAAATACGAAGACACACGATATAGTGTTCTCTGGTCAGGTACTTATCTGAAAAGTACACGTGATAATAAAAGAATTTGTTGAACTGTTTACTTACGTTTTGCAAGTTATATACTTTGTGCGTAGTGTAAATGACCATAAAGAATCAAGCCTTCCTAACTCCTTTTAGTACATTACATGTTCATGTCAGATTTGCAATTTTGTCAGTGATGTATATACGTAGCTTATAAGAACTCGACAACGATGACGAACACAGTTAATTTTGCAACAACCTTCCAAGTATAGACTTTACAAGCAACTTGGTTGATTCAAGTCGACACTTTTTTCGACATCCAAATTTTTCATACGAAATCATCCTATGCTTAGCAAAAAAGAGAACGTCTTTGGCAAAATGATAAAGTAGACTACTTCAACCCACACGCGTACTGATGTACTGAATGAGTAATGATGATGGACCTTTTCACAAACACAAATATGGCCTTCACATAATTATTACTTCACGTCGAGTCAACAAGACAAATACTTCTTGGGTTGATCAACGAAAAAAAATCAAGAGTAAAATTCTGCAAACTTCCATTATCATACACTAAAACGCCCATGCAAACTTTAATTCAACATAACTGTTTCTTGGTAAGTATAAGCTGTTCTTGTCCTCTCTGATATCTACACTTTGCCATTACAATTCGGGTGTCGTGAGTAATATGAAACTCCTCCGTTGCACATATTATGCACAGCCAAAAATACAAGTTTAGATGGTTGATTGTTCTAAATGGAATGATGAGTCGGCTACCCATGCTGCATTACGCGAGAGTTTCGCAGTACCAAACCATTGTATCTTTAGTCTGTCCACTTTTTAGAAGCTGCAAATTGAATACGTTTACTTTGGACGAGTGAATGTAATTTATGCTTTCACATTGGCGTTGTACCTGTTTGGTGCCACATCCTTTTAAGGGAATTTCAAGTATGGTAACAATGTCCCCCGATCCTGTCCCATAACAAGCGCTGTTACGGTCAAAATCCGCGTAGACCAGCCCATAAAAAGGTTCCTTAAACTTCAGCTCGATGTGCATGAATCCAGCAGCACAGTTCAAAACTGCCATGGTTCGGTTCAGCTTTATTTCGGGATTTAATGAGTCCAGTTCCGTAACTTTTCCTGCGAGGACGGCAGTGGGTGGTAGACCTTCCCCGTATTGGCCATCAACCGTTTGCAAGCCATAGTTGGACTGGCCATTTGCAAAGTTGAAGGTGATTAGGAGAAACGCCAGGCACCAAAGTGAAGGTAGAGCCATAATCCTGCAAAACAAAAGAGCAAATAAAAATCGTTAGTTTGGAGGTATCAATCAGCCATGATCCAAATTAGATCCCGCCATCCTGCTTATTATGAGATAACTTTCTTACGGTAAAAGTTTTGTATGCTGACATTCCATATAATTAAATTAACTTTCGCAACTGTATTTACAATTACACGTTTTCTGAGATGAACTCATGAAAATGACGCGGTTATTAAGCGCTATAGCCTTGATCTCTAAAAATGGGTAATCTGCCTTCAAAATTCATAGGTTGTGTCATGATACACTTTGGTTCATCGTTACAGCCGCGCGGTGACAACATAAGATGAAATCATTTGTATCAACATGCATGTGCTATTAAATTCGCCTGGCAGCTACACGACTCTTTTGTATTTTTCAATGTCTAGCAAACTTCTAAACAATATTTAAATAAATAATGACAATCTGACTTCAGAGCAGTCATAATATTCCAGATAAAACTCTTTTAGGGTATCCCATATTTCACTGTCTTGATGATGTGATGCTATCTGTATTTTAATGAAATGACCAAAAGTGAAAGATGATGCACTTGAAACGTACAAATAATATGATCATGTCAAAACAGAAAGAAATATGGTATGAGTATGTGAATGCTGACTGATACGGAGCTAAACGTGAGGTTGCAGGTAGCGTTAGACTTTCGGAAGACGTTATAACATGAAATGAATATTGAACATTTACTTATAGTCCCGCCATTAATATCTTCAAAAGACCGTGCCAAAATTGACTGAATGTTATCAAATCAATTATATAGTCTTGCTGCTGTAGTACTTTGTATATTGTAGTAGGTAAATAACTTAAAAAACCATGCAAACAATTGCAAAATTACAATTTGTGTGCATTTACGACCGTTACGCTATTAAGTGAAAATGTTTCCAACCCTTCGCATACTACAATGTCTTGTTGCTCGTGGGGCATTCTAAAACAAGCTACATATAGTCTAATAGAAAGTATATATTAATGCTTCCCCGCACTTCTAACCGAAGAGAGTTAGTATGAATCGGTAAACCAATTAGCCTCAAAATCTTTGTGTCGGAGGTGCTTGGGTGCACAGTAAAGAATCATTGTCTCTGCTACAACACATATTATGTGATTTAACTGCACAGGGCATGTGGACAAAATTTTATTGATGTGTAAGAGAGTGTTTTTTGGTTTTACATACAAACTTACAATTAGCTCTCCAGTTGTGCAGGATGTCTAAAAGGACAAGACAAAATAGCGTAATAATAATAATAATAATATTGAAGATGATCTTCATAAAGTGTATACAATTCCCTTAGACATTGCAAAAGAAAGTTTAGACGCACAGCTAGATGGAACATTCCATGTCATGATTTGGCAAAAGGACCCCTTTTTTATATGCGACTATTAGATTGCTTGCGAGGCTGTTTTGGCATGTTAGTGACGAAGAATAATGTATGATGATGTGAAACTCCAAGTGTGGTGCTCATTGTCAACTTTAACCTTTATAATTCCCTGTCCACTGACACGAAACCTCACATTTTCTTTTCTGAAATGATGTTGGCATTGATATTGTGTGCAAATACATATATCCTAAGATAGTTCATTTTAAGGCTTATTGAGAGGATATAAATTTATATATATATCCTTATTAAAAGGATATATTTACATATATCCTTTTAATTTATCCGGAGCATTTTCGTTCGGTACGCAAATTTTTTTGTAAAGATAGGATAGTATGCGAATGTTATTAATTTATTCACGAAAGCACTCCTTTCCAGATTGTTTCCCGTCGCAAACTGTTTCATTATTATAATCACGATTGACCAAACGACTTGGTTTTTTTCTTTTCTGCAGCAATGCCTACTTTGCTTGACTTACTTTTTCCGTCTTTTTTTCGTCATTTTCCCGTACTTATATTATATGCCATGTTTGCAGTTGTTAATCCATGCAAAAACGAAATGCCGCATTTCTGGATGATACTTCGGCTTTGTTTTTCATGTTGGATTTAGTGTTGTATACGAAAGTTTCAATAGTACGTATGTTTCTCAGAATTATCATAGAGTTGTAATTTCATCATGTATTCTTTACATATTCTTAATACCCAACAAGGACAAAGAAACAATTCTGTTTCTTACATATTCCATGGACGATCGCCTGCGACGATTGCGTGAATAAGTTATGTGACTAGTTTACTGGTTGTATACAGATGGTGGCGGAGTAAAAATTCATGAAGTCTCACGCGCTTTTTTGAACCCATTGCTGTTAAGTCGATAGGCTGAGATAAGCTAAAGGAACTCAAGATGAGTAAAGGACAAAATCATCTCCTGCGTCCTTTCTTCAGTTCTTCCTCATGTGAATTGTACAAGCTCCATTACCCAGACTTGGCGAAATCCCATGGTATTGTATGGTTATAAACGATTTTTTTTGTTATTTAGCTATCAAGGGTATATTACCGTAATCTAGTAATCTCATCTCTTTTGCTATAGTCTAGCGTTTAAAGTATTTATGAAGTGTTCACTCCACAATAATAAATGACGACATGTTTTATACAAATCCCGTGCTCCAAAGTGAACCACAGGCCGTATTGTTACTGTTTCACTCGTGCTTGACTGCTGCCTCTGAGTTTTTGAAAATTCATCTTAGTCTGTTATTTGAAGGCATAGCGCACATTGTTCCCTCCTGTCGGATGAGGAAAACATAACATATTGGTTTCTCGTTACAGTTGCAATCGCAAATCTCCTTCTTCGGTTGGATTTCTTACCTCTCATCATGGTTTACCTACTCTGCTTGCCCAACGTGCGATGAACCACTTGGCAAGAACAGAATCTCTGATGATTAAAATCTTTGAAAATGATTGAATGAAGTGCTTGTTCGCATCGTACGAATAATATTAAGATCAAAAGCTCTGATACACACCAGTAATTGATAATATTTAAAGGTTGTGTGAATGAAGCAGCCGTACAAAAACAAATAATATTCTTTCAATCTTTGATTCGATGGCATAACAGCCCCTTCACTTCATCACGAAATTTGCTAGATGATTACATGATTACCCGCTGAAACACCATCCAAGTCAAATACGTTTAAGAAGTATTGCATAGCTGTAACTTTGATTTTTACTTAGATTTCCGACAACCAACATTTTGTATATATGTAGTTATGCTCGCCAGTCAGTATGGTTTTGGGGAGCACAGAATCATCACAACCGTGTGCATAACATAACTGAACATTAATTTCTTCCACTTCCTTTTTTGTAAGCTGCCTGCCCGCTTCAAGTCATCATGGCAGCTTTTCTGAATGTCTCCTCTTTTTCGCATTGGGGAATCTATGAAGTTCTGTGTCCATTAAAGCGTATAATATGATAAGCGGATATACGTAGGCTGCCCGATACTTAATATATTCCCTCTATATTACAGTGTGTATTGTATAACTTACAGACGACAGGTTTGACATGCTTGGTTGAGTGAAATATTTCCATGATTATTATGTGGTACAGTGAAAAAATCATGTGTTCGTTTGGCTTCAGGTGAAAGTCGGGACTTGGCCCATAGACAAGTTACCAAGTTTAATGAGGTGGGCGTTGGCCCGCTCTCTGACGGAGTCATAAATTATACGTTTCATGAACCGTATAGTTCATTTCATACAATTCATTTTCATAATAACATTTCATACAAGTTTCCAGCTCAATTTCTTTTGTTTAAGTCACGAAGAATATGTAATTCTGAATAATAAATTACACTTTTTGGCTTCCTATTTCAATACAAAAAAAAATTGTACGAAATTCGAGCTTCCACTTCAGCGAATTCATGTGGCAAATCTAATGTTATATGTATTCCTCTTGATATGCTCCCGTCCTTTTAGCCATCAACCAACGTATTGTATAAAAATCGTGGTGACGAGTTAGTGAAGACGATAAAACAAAAAACTAAACGTGTATGTGTGATGATTTTTTCGTCTTCATTGCGGCATTTTCCTCATATCACCATACATAATCACAGTATATGTCGGACCAAAAATGCATTAGATATGCATTTAGTTGTTGTAGTTTCACGAAGTTTCAATAAGGTAACAGCATGAGAGAAGGTATGTTATTGAATAGGTACATACGTACGTATTTCCGCTAGGAACTGCGGAACGATAAAAATTTAAATGTACGTAAGCTTATGAATTCCGTTTGTATATAAAAGACAATACAATTCTGCTGGTAATACAAAACTGCGTAACCCAGACTTCTTGAACATATCACCATCATCTGTACATTAGATACGAAACAAGCTTTTTTGTTTCTCTTCGGTCCAATAATCGTCACGGTTTTCTAGTAACAAGTCATAGTGCTTGTGAAGCACAACAGCAGACACGAGATCATCATGCAGCATTGTTGTGAAATGAAATGGCAGCAAGTGGAAACGAAGGAGTGTTTTTCCTCATTCCATTTTTTTAATTTGAAGCAGGCTAGATTTAAGATCGGTACGTGCGGCTCCAAATATCTCATCTTTTCTGATAACCCTTTTAAAGAGATGCTATGAATACATTAATTACATAACAATCTCTGTGTCTGCATCATAAGCTTAACCACGAATGAGCATACCAGCAGAATGGCTGAATAATATAAATATTTGCTGGTTTCCAAGCTCAATTTGTTTGTGTTTCAAGGCAAGGATTCCGGCGCACCAGTGACTTTTTATTGTGCTGTCGTATTAGTATATATTATTATGCATACGCCGCGTCAGTATTGTTTAAAAATCCTATCTTTTACTATCTTGAAGTAAAGATGCAAGGTTAAGTGCTTTACTATGCGAATGCGAGGTCGTATACGTGGTGTGATAATACAAAATGAGAAAGAGGCGAGACACGGTGTGAGAATAACTTGCATAATTTGTGTCGAAGATGATGCGTCTGTGATATGATTACAAGAACAATGAGTGGAGCGTGAAGTGTTGGTTTAATGTGGTGGCAGAGAGTGAGGGAGTTAGCGCAAGGCTAGGTGAAGAAAATGATTTCCATGAAATTGCCTTGAAGGACTCGTGCTTCCTTAGCTCATTGTCAAATCTAATGTCAAATTCTTTAAGTTTGTCCTGTGAAACATAATGCTACATAATGTAAAGCATAATGTGAATCACATGCAACATAATCTCAAGAGATGAAATGCAAATTATGCAAAAAACAATGCAAAACGTCAAAGCATACATGAAACCATCTGAGCTCCTATTGGACAAATTATCGTTGTCATTATATCTAATTTCGCAAAGCAAATCCACCGTATTGTACTTGGCAGAATCACACCATGCAGTAAGCTCGAGGTTTACCGAAACCATGAAATCTGCATTCTTATTGTACTCACCTCGAAAACAAAGCTGCAGAAACATTTAAAGCATTATTTTAAACTCTATCTTCCGTTTTGCATATAATGCATGCTATCTCATTATGTCACAGTGGAAAGCGGTAAGACAATGTTCCCCAAGAGTATTTCAACCATACTTATTGAGAAGACGCTACGGAAGGGCTTTTCTAAAACATAGACTTGGAATATGCTTGTGTATTATGTATCAGAAGATGATGTATGAACATCGCACTAAAAAAACGAGGTTCTCATCAGCCGCTGCTGTAGCGATATCCTGATATCAAAACGGGGAATCACGTTGATCTATTTATTTTCGTTTCACGGCTAATCTTTACTCATTACACGGATCGTTTCCTCTTGATTATATTGTAAAAACGGAAGTGAGTGTTTGTTTGAACAACCTGGTAATAAGCACAACGTGTGAACAAGACCAAAAATGAAGCACTACATAGGAGACAGGAACCATCATCTTTCGCAATGAGTTGGCGCTTCTGCAGCAGCTGCGTAACAACAGCTTGACTAATGGTATTGCCAGTTTCCGTATTTCCTCACACTGCAAAACTGCACTGTGTGCAGACAGTCTGCCTGCACTACCGGTGTCCTGTATTATTGTTGTACTAATTGTTTGCATTAAATGAGCAAAAAAATTATACGAAAACAGTCCCGATTTCCATCCGCAGAAGGAAAGTCAACACGACCTCGCATGAACACCGACTTCACTCCACCGTAAACAATGTTTCTCATTTTCCCCTTCATGATGAAAAGGTGACGAGGCGACACGTATTTTTTGTAATAAAATACTTTATTTACTTCAATATGCACGAACTCTTTGCAATTGTTAATCATCTTCAAACAAAAACTTTGACGTAAGCAAAAAAAAGTCCAAAAGCTTGTGTACATAATATTTAATACGTTAAGACTTTTACCTATTTGCACGCAGATGTACTGGTAACAACGATGAGTGTTTTGCTCAATGAGCAAATCGGATGTTATTGTTGGCTGATATGTAGAACAGGAAGTCATGACTTTTTTTTACCTTACTGTGAGAGTTCATTGCGTTCTTTGATTTTTACACGCAAAATACCATAGGTATTTTTTATCATTCTCAAATCATGAGTAGCAATTAGAATACTCGACGTCGTCGTAGATTGCACATCATCCAAATGATAAGAATGTACTGTTCAGTGAGCAATAGAGGTGAGTTGAACCAGGCTTTTTATCGAAACATATATCTGAGTATTTGCTTGTAAAAACGGGCTTTACGAAGAAACTGATTATAGCGGCACACAAATAAATAGATAGACAATTAGGAAATAATTTAGGTGGCCGAGCTGGCAAAGTAAACCATTGCGGCGGATATGTGATTCATGATAGCACCGGCTGCCTCGCCGCCACCTCTCACCACAACCACACGATCTGCGCTCCTTTTCTAAATGTCATCTTGCAGGAAACAAGGTTTGGCTGATACCAGGATTCATGAATCCGACCCAACTTATTCTAAACGCTGCAACACATAATGCACATTAATCACCGCACCGCTACTTCTTTATCCACGTAGTTATACATATATTTTTAAATGGTACATACTTTTGGTACACGCATTCACTTCAAGTTTGAAATGCGCTTTGATATACATTTCTTATTATTCAACGTGTTTAGGCGAGCTTACATGTCGTCATTAGGTTAGTGGTCGACTGTCGCGCGTCATCATCAAGAGTGGTTGACTGTTTTATGTGTTATTTTGCAGTTTCGTAACAAGAAAGAAAAGGAGAAATACGTGGAGATTTATAGTTCAGCTAAACCTTACTTACATTACCTATTTATCATATTATACCCAATTTCCGAGCCATATAACGATTCATTTCTTTCTCGGATATTAAGCTATGGAAAAGGAGCGGTTTCTAGTGTTGGATGGACGAGGGAGAAGCTCCTGTTCATGTCCTCCTTCCCACTTTCTGATATACGCGTTGTGTACACTTTTCTCTACAGAAGTAGAACATGTGTTATTAATAATGTGTGGAAATTAATGACTTCCCAGAAAGTGTCTCATGATTGATTTCGAGACCAACTTGGCATTCAAAATCGGCGGCGTGGTTGTTAGCTGTGTAAAAAAAAGTGAATTTCAGAGTATTGTTCCATTGCAGCATTTGTAGCATTAGGTGACTTTTATTATTATACACCTTCCAGTTTATGATGCCTTTTTCATTGGTAATTTCTGTGTAAAAAAAACCTGTGCCACATACTCTACTTCACAGGCAGTGTGGGAAGGGAAAAGGCCATTTTGCACTGATAAAAAATCTGCGAAAAGCACCCACGCATTTCGTTACCACGAAGAGGTCTACAATCTCCAACATTCTTTTCCGTGAATTTCAGAGTATTGTTCCATTGCAGCATTTGTAGCATTAGGTGACTTTTATTATTATACACCTTCCAGTTTATGATGCCTTTTTCATTGGTAATTTCAAGAGAGAACAAAGTCATGAATCCTTTTGAAGAAAGAGGCAAATTTTACTTTGTAGGTGTTTTAGATCGTAATTTTTTACAACGTTGTTGGGTCTAGGTCACATTTTAATTGTATAAACCTTTTCGCATAAAATTTGTTTTACTCTCTCGCTGTATTCCCTTCGAAGTTGAAATACAACAGTAAAAGAATTTACAGTTGTTTCATTAATGATGTTGTTACAACAGCGTCTGTTAACACTTCCATTTTCTTTTTAGCACAATACAATCATCCGTACAAATATTAGTTATGGAATGTAAAGATTTAGCAAAATAAGACTTTTCTGGTAGGTCCCCTCATAAGGTTAGTATTCTCTGTTCTCATTCGCATACAGAGAGATGTAAATGAACAAGTAAAAACCCAAACACATGCTCAAGTACATGTGTGAATCAAATTAATAACTCATGTAGAAAAAGGGGTTTGTCCGAATTGACTGGAAAACCAAAATAAATATTAGTTGTATTAAAGTCCCATGACTGTTAAAAAAATTTGAAACATTTACACTCACACTGCTTTTATCTCTGCGGTGTGACTCATCTCTCTCATATCCCGCCTACTATAATAAGATGTTTAATTAAAATTACCCATTTTATCATTTGTGGGCCTAGGGCGTGTGAAGAAAAATAGGATATGGCCGAACCCAACACGTCTAAATCCCTTAGTAAAGAATTTGCTTATCTTCATGTGAATGTGTGATAATTTATAAAGGAAATGAATCAAATGGAAAACAATACGTAACGTAACAGTAATATGCCATCAACAAACGAATCGCAACTATTATGCATGCCTGAAGGAGTGGATGTAACGAAGAAGTGAACTACATTATTATTATCTCGCACTCTTATTTTGACGTATACTTTGTTCACTCATGCAGGAGTTGTAGTTGGTTGGGATTGCTTACAAAAAGTGAATGATGATGATGGAGGGTTGAGGAGATGATGCTGAAACAGAAAATAGTGATATTACACTTATTACACGTAATGTAACTTAACAGCATCATTGTTCCCCAGAAGAACTCCCGGTTGTATGATGGGAACAAAAAAAACTTCTCTGATTGACTTGCGGGTGTGCAGTGCATTGCAGTCCATTAAGGTTTTTTTGTAAAGTGTAAAGGAGCTTGAGCGGAGAGCATTTTTAAGCTCATCAGAAGAGTATAGCATATTTTAATGGAGTTGTACTCGAGAACCGCTAGCGCTAGATAAATGAATTTGCAGCATTTGTCTTTTTTTGTTTCATTAAGTCAGCAGAAACAATGGATCATCATCAGCTAACTTCTGACTCTAATACACATCCGTAATTCCTTATCATTCGTTGATCCCTCACACTTACGCATTCCACTACTGCAACAGTACATTGACTATAAAAAAACATGCATCTACATAATATGTATGTGTTTGTTTTAATAACAATGGAAGAGAATCATGTCGTCAAAAGTACCACTTTAAACAGAGCACAACGCACAAAACTTTCAACAATTAGATTTTTAACGAAGCAGCAAAAAAATGAGGGAAGAATGTGCACATTGGGATGTCGTATGTAGATATTTTTTGTTTAGGTAAACTAAGCATAACTGTTAAAGTGTATTTGGACGGAAATCTATCATCATAAATCCATACACTTTTTTTGCATTTTATATTCTAACTAATATTATGACATCCTTTTGTAGGCTCATTGTTACACTACTCAACTCAACTCTTGGCATTGTGTTATGCTCTTTCTGCAACAATTTTTTGTGGATTACATATTTCGGTTTGCTGGCTGCGAAAACGGTAAAGAAGCTTCTTTATAAAAAAGTCTCCATACTGTCCTGCTTTTTTCCTTTCTTGCCTTAAACGAAACTATTTATTGTCACTTTTCAGTTACTGGAATGGAATACGGTCATATTATATATTTTTTATTTTTATGTAGAGGATGCATTGGTGTGCTCGGAGGTTATAAAATATGTATTCCGTTGTATGTTTTAAAAAGTTATAAATAAATTCTATCACTTTATATATTTCCCGTACCTATGTACATTCATGATGATTTATGTTAGTTGAAGCCCGTGGTATTTATTATATGGGATGGGAACGCAAAATCGGAGCGGCAGTGCTGTGTGGTATGAATTATTTTGCAAAATTCCTTTCCTCTTAATGGGCAACTTCTTTCCAGCTGATAAACTAAATAATATATTTTTGCACATGAAAAGTAGAGTAGAACAAGATCCTTTCATTTATTCCTATTACAGCAGACAAAGAGCACAAATCAGCATTTTCTTTTGTGAGAACTTCTTATGTTACAATAACGCACACACATACAATGTTCTTCTTACGTGACCACTGTGCTCTAGTCCCCTAATATAGTACTACGAGTCTGAGCGCAAGCCATACTTATTCATTTAGTTCAACATCTCAACTTGGTGACCTTTCCTTTGGCAACTGGGAAGTAACACAGAGGGAAAGGAATGTGTCCATCCGCTGGAGAACAAGAACGTATAATCGCTACTTCTGTGAATGAATGCTACAATTCCATTTTCTCCAACACGGTTTAAAATAATATAAAGAAGGAGGAGTAGGCAGTAACTCATCCCTCCGTCGAGTCCTTCTTTCCAACATCTCTCCTGCTACTTCTGATATTATTTTTTGTGATTGTAAATACAGTAAAAAAATTGGAAGGAGTTCCTCATATATGCAAATTACATGCACGTATGCCTCTTCCGTCGTCCTACGAAGAGGATGCTGGGGAGACAGAAGAAGGCGTTTTTGTGTAGACTTCTTGTCGGCCTTTTGCAAACATTATTGTCACAACAATCCGACAAGCAATCTGAATGCGGGAAGATGTATAATCACAAAATCACACCACTATTAATGCCCAGCGGAAGTTTCTGAACGGTCTACATGCAACCTACTTCGTGATAAAGAACTCCAAGAACGGACAATTACGTTCCCAAGCATCATACCTTTCTATTTCGGTTCCGAAGTCTTATGTACGAATTGGTTTTCTTAAAAAGGACAGTTTGCGTCTCCCACAGTGACGCCAGACTCGAAGGAGTAAAATAGAGGAAGCGACCAACTTTTCCTCTCATTTCACGAGATTATTATTGCCATTGCACGCTGCTTATGCTGATGAGGATGATGGACACGATAATATAAGAAGAAGGATTACAGAGACATGGCAAAATTACTGGTTATTTCGTTAAAAGTAGCTATCATCCAAATGAATTGAAGTTGGTTCGTGCGTGTTCCATGTTGAATACAACGGGCATATAATGTATGGCATAAACAAACACATAATCATACCGTCGAAATCATCACTGAAGACTTGCGTCCTAGCAATGATCTGAGGGGCTTTAACCTAAAACTGCACCGAAAACAAATTACTTCAATGTCCGGAGTCGCTCCGTGTCGACGGCATCATTATAATGATTGTATAGCCACGACAATTTAGGGTGGATTCTTAATAAGCTTGATTACATATGTGCAGGAATATATACTACATAATCCTTAGCTTAAATTGTTATTTTTGCATTCAACATGAAATCTTTTTTTGTTTTGGCTCACTTTCTTCGTTTTATATTTGAATTTCCTTTTTTATGCTTAACGTTTCCCAAATGAGAAGGCAAAAAAATGCAGATGCAAAAAGAAAAGTTCTATTTTCCATATACCTCACATATGTATGTGTGCATAGATTAGATGTAACGTATAAG
>JAHZNF010002750.1:0-16093 GCA_027744215.1 Troglopedetes dispersus
ATTTCATGCACCACCCTCGGGAAAAAAGGAAGAGGTGATGATGATGATGTGGGCACATTTCCGCATTATCTTCTGATTTATCCTTCCCAGAAAAATAGATTGAATTGAATTTTTTTGCGAAAAAATAATTTTGTATCATTCCGATTTTCTGGAACAGAATCCATTAAATTCCAAGAATGAATCTGTGTGTGAGTAAGCACAATGGAGCTGCTGCGAATAATGGGATGATATCATCAATATTAGTGTGAATGAGCAAGAATGGAGGCGGCGGAGAAGGACAAGAAATGGTCTGTAAATCAACTGCCCAAAAAAAGGTTGCGCGGTATTATTATACTCCCTATTATGCACACACACATCGAAAATCCTCTTTCCAATATTCACAAGAATCCATAATGGCGGCCTACGTTCCAGGTAAAAAAAACAGAACAAAGACAAGAGGCTCACGAGGGATTAATGGTGATGATGATGATGATAATCATCCGGAAAACGAGAATTGGGTGGAATATTACAGGAGCTTCATTTTCCCACAGGAGGCGCTAGCTGGCTCACACTCTTCCTGGAAAAATTCCATAGAATGAAGAAGAAAAAAAATGTTCCACTCTCTGGCAACAAGAAAATAATGGTTTTTGGTTTCTCTAGAATAGATTATAAAGGCATTATTTATTACACACAAAAAAGGAACATGTAGGCGCGTTTTGCTCCAAGATACACATACATGCACACACTAAACTTTTTTCCTAAAAGTCATTCGAGTGAAAGGATATGAAAAAAGTTGTTGTTTTTTTTTGCATTTTTGTCCGCCTCCAAGAAAAAACCATGTGAGCAACGTGACATGATTGAACAAAAAATAAAAAATCTTCCTTGTGTGCATAAATGCAACTGTACTTTTCATGCAAAAAATTCTACTTAGAACAATATGTGATTTACCCATCGGCAAAGAAGAAGAAGAAGAATATATATGATTGTAATTCTATGGCTCATTTGCGAAAATTCTTAGGAGTATTAGTACTACTACTATGATAAGAACATGCTGGTGGAATAATACAAGTTTTTCTTTCTCTCCAAAAAGAAATGGAAATGCATGGATGCGGGTCTGTCTCCATCTGGAACGATTTTCATTTCCTGTTGGCTTTGGCACACACCAGTTCTAAATGGAAGCGTTCCATATCCCGGATTTGTTTGTGTGTGTGGTCTTGACCCAATAAATGACCTAATTTAAGCAATGTGGTACATAGTTGTCTTGTATATGGACCTTTTGTTGATAAGGTTGCTGCTGCTACTGCTGTGGTAAATAAGGTGATCTTTGGGAAAGTAGCATAAAAATTGGAAACCACTATTCTTTTATGATTTTACAGCGCCTTTGTCACAAAATGTCTGATGAGTGTCCTTAAAAGGTGATCATGTAAATATGCTAAGGATGATAACCCACAAAAATGAACAAAAAAAGGGAGCACGAACTTCACGAACTGGTTTCGTATTGACAATCGCAAGGTCATCGACAGCCGTCACAGAAGCCCATGAAAATGTCAGGATGAAAGGATTATATGGACTTTGCCTCCATTTAATAAACCTGGTTCACTCACACACACACAAGCATGCATGTATACATTAGCATACGTCAATACCTCGTTTAGCTTACCTGAGAGAGAAAGGAAAAACAAGCAAAAAAATTGTCTGCAAATTTCCTGTCCATTTTTTTACCTTCTCTCTTTTCCAAACCAAACAAAAAAAAAATGGTGGAAGCAGGTGTGAAAATCCCATTTTCTACTCTTCGAAATAATTTATGACCACATTGAGCAACTAAAGAATATTTATTTTGCAGCTTGGGACACACTCATTTCTTATGTAAATGGAACTATTTTGGCGCGCAAAAAAGGTTGGAACAAGAAGAACAAGTACGTATGTATGTGTTCTGGAGCGTGTCTGATGTTTCTGGCTTCGCACCGGAAATTTCACTCACACCTCGCGTCATCAACCTCAATATTGCTTGGGTGTGTGTAAATACACAGACACAGTTACACATGTAAAGTAACTTCCTAGGTAATCAGGAAAGAATCTACAAACAACCGAAGTAGAGATTCCAGACAGGAAACTTTTTTGTTCTCCAAACAAAACATTACGTGCTTTTTGACACTGACACATGACAGATCATCCATAATCATTTTTCAGAGCACGTCACAGAGTTCAGAAGTTCGCAAAACACTTTATCTTGAATAAGAGTAAGGCCAAATGATAAGTGTAAAAGCATAGTAGCAACGTTCAAACAATTTTCTGTGATTCATCTTATCAAGTAGTAAAGTGGCTTATCATTGGAGTTCTTGAACTCCTGAAAAAAGAACATAACTTTAAGGGTATCATGATGCACACAAAAATTGACTCCAATTTTTTTCCAAAATATTTAGCTTCTTTCCGGGTTTTCACATTTCAATCTTACCAATCCGGACTTTCACAAAATTCGCTCAAGCTCATCAAGATTACAATTGACGTCGAATGAACTTTTCCAATGTTAAACAAATGAAACGAATTATGAGAATATCAAATGAATCGATAATCTCTAATTCCCTAATTCTCCATATTCACACCGTTCCTGTGAACAATCGAAAGAATGCACGGGAAAAATGGAGGGTTTCATAGTGTCAGTGAAACGAGGCTGAGCATAAAATCACAGAGTTTATTATTCTAATTTTTACTTACGCCTTATCTTTGCACAATACTTATCTGTGTACTCACATGATCTCTTTTCTTGCAAATGGCAAAATCTTACCCATTTTTTCACACCATTTTGCGTGTAAGATTACCACACAGACTTATCATTGTAAATGAGGCTGGTAAATTCTTGCCACAATTGAGAAATCCTCCATTTTTTGTGGTAATGTGTTTAGAAAGGTAGTAAAAAAAGATATTTTAGCAGAGCATTGAACAGGAATGATCCTGACAGCAATAATAAACATGGAAGTCTTTCTATTCTCAGGAATTTTTCCTTCTGAAAACAAAACAAAAAAAAAGAAACCCAGAGAGCTTATTACCTTTCCAGGCTATAAAGTTTACTGCTGCTGCTGCTGGAGCGAGCTGGTAGCAAAAAAAGAGGAAAAATAAACACTGCAAAAAATACATCCTAAAAAAAGAAAGCATGCATCCAAAAAAATGTTCCTTTTTTTGCTCCACTCCACAGCTGGATAGAATTAAAATGGAGAACAGCACTTCGGCGGCTCCATGTATTTTATTAGATAAACTGAGCGGTATTTTAGATAAGGTTTTTTGGTCCTGGGAACCGAGTGAATAGAAAACCACGAAGTAAAAATAAATACACCATTCAAAAGAAAATCAGGGGATTGAGAAAAACGATACTAGAATTTTGTATCCACAAAAATAACTCTAAACAAAATCAAACGGTAAATATGCGGATAAGCTCTACCTACCTTCGCTGCAAAAAAATACACCTAACCTTTTAAACTTTATTTTTGTGCACAGAATTATAAGTATCGCATTCCACCCAATATTTTTTCTGCAACTGTGATCTCCGATGTGGCTGGTTGCTGGTCGATAATATGTTATCCACACGCTTTATGTTCATTTGGCAGGCCATTTATGTAACAACACTTCCAAGCACATAAAGCCGGCTACTACTATAGATTCTACCTTTTCTTATTTCTTACTACCATTTTTACCTCCAAAAATGTTTTCGCGCCGTCCAGCTTCCCCATTTTCTTCTGTATTTAAGAATTGAAAAGGGTAAAAAAAGGAAACGTAACACCTTCCATCCGAATTTATTCCGGATTTTCTTTTGGAGTTGTGTTTCTATTTTATTCTTGTTTCTAAAAATAGCCACACTTGTTGTGGCGGAAATAGAATGGAGCGAAATCAAGCATATTGGGTTTCTGTCTGAGAAAAAAATGTTGTGCACATTATTCACTTCCTTTTTTCCTTCTGGATTTCCACCAGCTCACCTCCAACTGTATATTTTTCTCCCTCCACCGCTGCGATGATGATATGTCTTGTGATGTTTTCTCGGAAAGAAAAATGCACATATGACGCTGAGAAAATAAGAGATAGGTAGCCACTTGCTCCATTCTTCTTTGTATTTTTTTCTGTATTTCTCTTTATTGCTCCACTTTAATAAATTATTATTATTTTTTATTATATGTCTCGCTTGTCTTTTTTTTCTCAAAGCAAATCTAGACTCAAAACCGGACTCACTGCAACCCTGTCTGTTGCGGTTGACAGTGGTGGAGGCGGCGTCGGAGGTGTGCCCCCAGTTGACTTTCTTGATGGTATATAAAATTTCCGTAAAAAGTCAGACTTTTCCAGCATTGTCGTCTGAGTTGACGTTGATGAGCGTCTTCTGGCGCTGCTGGTGACACTATTATTATTGTTCTCAGTGAGTGATCCTCCTCCTCCTCCCTCGTTCAAGCCGCCATTGTGCTTCTCATTTTCTCTCTGCTGGATTTCCAACTTGTTTTGGAGAAGGAGATCTGGAGATGTGTCCATAAATGTGTGGACGATAATAAAAATGAAATTGAAAATTACAGGAAGTCTCCTCTTCTTCTCTTGTCTCTCATGAAATAAACCGCAGCCATAAATGCACACACACACCGCAGCATCAACTTATTTTTTTATTTTTGGGTCAACAAGCGCTCCAGAATAAAATGGATGCTTGTTGGAGGAGAAAATGAAAGCCGAGCAGATTATTGTGCACACACACATCTTCTACTCAAAATCCTTTCACTCACATCCTCACAGAAGAGGAAACGACTTTGCCCTTAATTAAGGGAAAATTAGTGGGAACTTGTGTGTGAAAATTGGAGCAAAAAAAGGAGGATATGTGTGTGGAGGAGAAAGGCGTGGGCGCACCGAATTACAGAGCACGGATGAAACAAAAAAAAGTATATTATTATGGGCTGTCTGCTCGCTCCACAAATATAAATTGCGAAGGATGTAAACAACTTTGATTAAAAAACTGTTTCGGTTCTTCTTCCCAGATAAAAAAAATGAGGATCATCAGGAAATTGCGCGGAGCAGGAACAAAAGAGGGAAATTAAAGAGAGAAATGAGCCTTTGCTCCGCTACACCTCACCATCAGCATAGATGCTTCTTCTCTTGAGGCTATATATTTTTGTAGAGATCGAGCATCTCCACCAAAGAAGGTAAATAAAAGTGAGAGAGGCAAAAGTGGTTTCTTGCATCTTTAATGGGAACAAGTGGATGTCGGAGGATAATCCCTTTTCATTATTCTCGCTTTTTTTGTGTCAGTCGGGAATTCAATTTTCAATTTTGTGTGTTACTGTGTCCATCAGCAAATAAAGACGAAAGAGAGAGAAAAAAGCAATAAATGCTCCATCAAAGTTGCACAGGTAAATAATGGTTTCACTCTTGCAAATAAAACAAAAGGAAAGCGATAAAAACAACGCTTATCCACATGAAAGATGAAAGGAAGGAAAAAAGGCTGGACAAAAAACGAGGGATTAATGGCGGTGCGGTGACGTGCGTTCATAAATAGATTGTCAAAGTAATTAATAAAAACTGCACACAAGCACCAAGCTTATCTCGCTTACCCGAGGTCCGAAATAATTGAGAGTGTTGGAACACCCCAACTAGGCTGAAGAACGTGGCAAGTGACCCATTTCTCTGTTTCCACATTGCAAAAGAGTGGTAGATAATCTGACTCCAGTTTACCTGGAAATCCATCAGATTCTCCTCGTCAATATCGGTGCTGTTCCCATTTTTGCACACATTTTCCTTTCCCAGGATAATCCTTCGTCCAACTTCCGCTAATTCTTGTTCTCTGTGGATCTCGAGACATTTGAGCTGAAAGAGGAGGTCTTTGATGCTGACCACATCTGTGCTCAGTAGACCATTCATGTTCCGCAACACTCGCTCCCAGCCCGACCCCGTCAAACTTTCCAGGTTGCTTGCATCACTGTCCAGAATCAGGTTCCGGATTGTTTCCAGACAGCCATCCGATACTATTTTTGTGGACACATTGATAAACAAGAAAAACAGATGGAAAAGGTCGTTTCAAATGGAAATCTTATGTGATTGAGTTTTCTTTTCTTTTTTCTAAAAGAAAAAGTTCTTTTTTGCTCTTTCTGAATTATGGAGCATGTGGCAACTTTTTTGTTTCTTACAATAAAAATCCCGCAAATCCTCACTTGTCAGCTCTTTCGTGCTTTCCTTGGCTGTAATGAGGTTCGTAGCAGGAGCTGATGATGGAGCAGTTCGTGTTTTATTCATCATCTGTTGCTGCTCCCACTTTCTTTGCTTATCACGAACAATTCCTCTGTCATTGTGAAAACAAAAATTTAGAAAGCCTTATTTTTTCTCCTTTTCAACTTGTCTTTCCTTTTCCAGTTTGCCCATTGATTTACCTCTGACTTTGAGGACGGCCATAGTAGAAATCATGATAGTTTTGTGGCGTGGAATGGAAACTGCCTCCTTTGCATTTCAAAGGATCTCCACGTGTATCATGATCATCATCGTCGTTATCATCCATGCCTCCATTATTGTCAGCTTTTATCATGGCGGATGCGTTGAAAATGTGATTTGTTGGGAAGGAATGATAAGTTTGAGCGGCTTGAATAGCATTTGCCAGAAGGTGTTGGTAGTGCTTGTGGCGGTTCTCGTGGTGGATCCCATGCAACTTTTTTTCACAAGATCCTCCAGGATTAGATTGAGAGCTAAGCTTACGAAGTGTCTCGGAAATGGGATCCTGTGTGCATAAATACTCAAGAAGGAGTTCCAAGGCTGAATCGTCCCTAGAGTGGCAGGTGGAGTGCAGTGCAGGCAAGGTCGGATCAAGAACGGAATACGAAATGGGATAACAAAAAAATGAAAAATAAAAGATAAGCGTAAAAAAAAGAAATAAATACAAAAAAATTTGGACACAATCTGACCGGAAAAACAAGCATTATGTACATAGTAGTGTGTCCAGAAAAGTTTTACTGGGATAAGCCGCTATTTCTTTCCCAATTGAGGAGATAAATGCTCACTTTTTCTCGTTAGTTAAGATTCTCAAGAGGAGTTGGACCTGCTGCGAGGCACTTTCCGCACCAATTCCCTTGTCCACAATGTCATACTCGATGCGTGTCAATTGGCCATCTTCAAAGAGCTGATCCAGTAGAAGTTCNAAGCCACCTTCACTCTTTTCTTGCGGAACATTACTACTTTTCTCTTTGGACGATGGTCTCACCGACGACGGCCCAAGTATGCTTTGAATTATTGAGTTTTCATTCTCTTTTATTGCTCGCTTCAGAGCACTGTCCACAACAGTGGACACCACCTTCCCCGCAGCAGCAGCACCCCTGCTGGGCTCAGCTTCCGGTGATTTATTATTGCCACTTGAAACTTCATTTGCTACCAGCTCCATCGTAGAACTTGTGTCCAAAATTATATATATATATGGACACACATATATATAACGTCTACTTTATTGGTCCGATGACGTCATCAAGATTTGTCACACTTCTTAAATTTCTCTTTTCTCTGAAAAGCTAGGTGGTCACATAACAGAAAAGTTTTTCAAACACGTGTTTCCGAGTGTAAATAAGAAAAACATTTTTATGCTTGTGTGCTTAACCCTGATACAATATATTTATATGTGTGTGTGTGCACATATCAAACAATATCCTTATTATGAACTAAAATCATGGTTTTGCTCCTACTTCAAATTTTTTTAAAGGGCAGAAGGTCCCCGACTGGACTCTTTCTCAGGAAAGAAAAGTCAAAGTCAAGACTTACTGCCTTTCGGGCAACCACGATGGAAAGAGGAAAAAATTGAAAAGAGTCAAGAACTAAATATATGGCTTGCTAAGAACTGGGAAGTTTGAGGTGCTCCAAGAAATAAAAAATGTAGTTTTTTTTCTTGTTGGGACGTGTCCACAAGCAAACCTCTCTCTAATAGTTTTTATTTTCTAGAGAACATAAAGATTCTTGGAAATTACTACATTTTTTTTTCAAGTGGATTTCTGAACCACGAGTGAGTTTATTGGTATTCTTGTTAGAAAAAATATAAAAACACTACATAGAAATATTAAACACAATAAAAATTGACTCAAATGTCAGCCAATCAACTCTGCTCCAAAAATAATTTCGTTGTAAATATCACGAACAAAAAAATGGAGCAGAATGTGGAGCCATGTTTAAAATTATGATCGCCTTATCTTTTCCTAGTAAAAATCACGTTATTAATAGAAAAAAATAATCTGGTATTGTGTTATTATTTTTTTGTTTCACGAAGTAAAAGTTTCTTTTTTTTGTGATGAAGTGCATGCACCCCTCGACTTCAAGCTAGATATATATTATTACTCTTTTATGAACCAGAAATGCGAGGGAAAGGTCAAGGGATTTCATGTCGTATATATTTTTTGTCTCACAACTCCCTTTATTATTCTGGTGAAGACAGGCATTGTTGAAGAAAGAGAGAAAAAAATATAATAAAGTGCTCCTGCTCCTTTTCACATCCTTCCCTTTTAATAATAAAGTTGGAGTTTGACTCTGGAGAATTTTTTCAAAGTTGTGCTACTATTCACTGTGCTTATCTTTTTTTCTTGCTGGTCAGTTTCAACCGGTTTCCGCTTTCCCCTTGGATTTTCCTAAGTTCAGGGGCGTGCAAAATTGTGGTCATATTTTGGAGCAGAGAAATATGTCTTGCAAAAAAATGGAGGCATATAATAGGAGCAAAAAGGGGAGTATGGCAATTCCGTTTCAGTTATTATTTTGGAGGTTGTGGTTTTGGCTGGAGTAATTACCTCAATTCTCTTCTATTCAAAAACAACGCCATGCATGCTCCTTTTTATTTGTAAAAACGTCCATAAACAAACTTGAATCTTAATGTGGCTTTTTGTTTGAAGACGAAGTCCAAATTTTCTTAATGCAACGAGTGCACGCTATGAATGCACACATACCGCACCATATAATTTCTTGTACCAAGATGCAAATTAGGTTTTCCTTTCATGGAAAAGAGTGCGTCCACAATTTGCATAATAATGTGAGTCTGTCTGTCTTTCTATATAAATCGCTGCTGCAAAATTTGACCACACAACAACAGCACATATTCTTATACCTCCTCCTTTCAAAGAACGGCAAACTTGGAGAAGAATATTATGCACGTTTGGTAAACACAAGAGTGCCTTTTCTTTTCATCCTGTTCTGCTCCGTAATTAAAGTGTCCACAAAAATTTGCATAATTGTGTCCGTCTTTCTTTCCATCAAGAAAATATCTTTTTCTTGACGAGAGGAACAATAAAGGTTAGAATTTTAAAGTTTATCTTTCAACCTGGCAGAGTGGCGGAGTGGTCAAACGCGTTAGTTTCTTTCGTGCTTAATTTCAATTGCAACACTTACACTAATCCTCGCAAGAGGGCGTGGGTTCGAATCCCACCTCTGCCGATTCAATTTTTTTTGTCTAATTTCATCAATTTCAAAAGAATAATCAATAAATTACCTTATCAAACATCTCCCACTATGATGTGGCAATTACCTGCATCTATTTCTTAATTTTTATTACCAGGATTTGTGACAACCACAGTATCAAACATATTATTTAAAAACGTTTTCTGCTAGGTTTTTATTTTGGTCGGCTTGAAAATAATGCACCAGCTCAATTATTTTTTTAGAACTGGAATTAACAACCATTCCTCATGCTTCTCATTGATAAAAGCCACTCTTTAACGAAAACCTTGTAAACTTTCTTCAACCAAAAACGTTTTATTGCTGAAACTGGAGAAGGGCACGTGAACATGATCGGTCTTCTTGTGACCAGCTTTCATTTCAACAAACTTGTGGTCATTATCCCAGACAACTTGTATAATTATATTTTTGATGCAACAGAATTGCATGCATGCACGGAGTATAATTTTACAAGGCCAAAATGGCAAAGTGCAGTTTTATGGCTTCTTCCTCCAAAAAGCATAAAAAGTGAGGCTTTTCCTTTGTGGCTTTTTTTATGAGTGCACACAATGAATCCTACTCAAAATGGGATTTCGAGTGTGTGCAAAAAGCCATTAACGAACAAGTAATAGGCCTGCGTCCCAAAGAATATACCTTTTAAAAGACACAAAACAAATCTGGGGAAATTTGATCATCATCGTTTTTGTTTCAGGAAACCAGATGGAACAGGATTCAGAAGAAAGTTTTCAGAGGAAAAAGGAGCCAAGATAAAGGCTTGTCAATTTTCATGGATAATAATAAAACCACAGCTTCTGTATTTATGGACACACATGAAACTTACTCTTAACCAAAAACTTTGTTTTTTTTGTAAAGAAAACTCAAATAAAAAGCGTCTGTCCTGGATATCATTAGAGAAGAGCGCACCACATGCTTCTGGTTTAAAGTTTTCCTTCTTCTTTTATTATTATTCCTCCATTAATGCACACACACACAATAAGTTTTTTTGCAGGGTTTTTACAAGAGGAAAAACTTATTTCTGCTTTTACAACTTTTTTTTCGGGTATATTTTCCCCGCCGCCACCACCGAAGCCAAGATAAAATTTGCATAAACTTACTTTTCCTTTTTTAGTTTACTCCTTCTGCCTCCATAAATGTTACTACTTCCTTTTGATTAATCTGAAGTCGAAAGTTGTTTCACAAGACAAGTAAAGTGTAGAGCAAGACTGGAGACAAGGCAAGAAGGATGATGGAAAGGAGCTCCCTGTGTAAATAACATTATGCAAAAAAAACTTGTACAAAAGGCTTGTTGTCCCGCACGAACAAAAAAAAACGGAACCAACTGCAGAGTCCGGAATGTGGATAGAAAATACTTGCTAAATTGCTCCTTAACATCTGATCCCCTCATTTATTTTGTTGTGTGCATGAACATGTAAGTAACAAGAAGGATTATGATAACCGTGTGTGTCCATTATCTACCCATTTATTTATTTTTTTGTGTAAAATGTAATTTGACTCTCTGGAAAATGGAGCGGAGTATGAAGGTGAGCTGGTTACCTTTATTTTTTAACAGCATTATTGATAACAAAAAATAAATGATAAAAAGACATACTGAAAAAAATTAACATTAAAGCTTGTTTGCTTTTATTTTCCTTATTTGTTGAGTTAAAATCATTATCACACACACATTCACATTATCATCGTCACCATCTCACATATGTGGTGATGTTTAAGGTTAAAATGGAGCACTATTCCTGCAAACAAAAAAAACTCAATTTTTTTTCCTTTGGCCTTCTCCATTTTCCGCCGTTTTGTTAACACATGTCCCGGAGAGATGCTATCCAGTGGAGCGGTATGTGTACATAATTTCCATGAAGTGTAATTTAGAAGCATGTCAGGACATTTTTTTCCTCCTCCTGATATATGTGTGATGATGCTGAAAGTTTATTTGCGTTGCGTGCTCATTTGTCAAGTTGATTATCTCACTTTATCATCAAACGACCAGCAATTCCTCTGCTCTTGCATTATATTATTTTCCCTTATCTTCTTTTTTTGTGGTAAAAAAATTGTGATACTGCTGCTGGCTCGAGAAACAAAAAATGGGTAAGCTTGTGAACAAAAATATATTGGAGAAAGGGAGTATTCAAATATTGTAGACCACGTGTGTGGGAACATAGCAATTTGAAAATGTGTTCAAATATATGTATGTGTACTTTTTTGTGTGCATAAATGCTCCACAATATTTTATCCTTTGACATATAACAATGTATATTTTACTTCTGCTCTCCCATTTACTAAAATAAGATATGAGAAAACAAGCTCGTTCAAAACTTGTTACATGGTGCATTTATTGTTACGAGAAAAAAAATGTGTCCATAATAAGTAACACTACTCGTTTCTTGGAGAAAAAAACTACTCCAGCATATAGGTGCTCCATAATTACCTACGAACACAATATTTTGTGTGCACAAGCCATTTTCCTTATCACCTCCAGTTCAAAACTTGTTACATGGTGCATTTATTGTTACGAGAAAAAAAATGTGTCCATAATAAGTAACACTACTCGTTTCTTGGAGAAAAAAACTACTCCAGCAAATTGTTTGCCAGACACTTTATGCCTTGTCGTCAGCAACATCTCCAGTCAATGAAGTCGAGACAGAAAAGATAAAATATTGTTCCATGTCGCAGCAGCACTCAGCTGCTTGCGATGTAAATAAAATTGCTGTCGTGTTCTCCTTCAACAACAATAAAATATAAAAAAAAGTTTGGCATGAATTTTATTATTTTCTGGAGCCACCACCACCACAGCCACCATCACCACAGAAAGAACGTCTGCCGGTGACTCTATAATTTATTTGATGGCCGGAAATGATAAGAGGAAAGGACACATGACAAGAAAATTATATTGCTCACTTTTCTTCTTCCTTTTGACAAAAAAATTCCACAATCTTATTCAAGAGAAATTTCCTGGGACTTAATTTCTCAGCAAAAATTTTTTTATATATGACAGAAAGAGTGTGTTCATAAATCCTATAGGTGCTCCATAATTACCTACGAACACAATATTTTGTGTGCACAAGCCATTTTCCTTATCACCTCCAGTTCAAAACTTGTTACATGGTGCATTTATTGTTACGAGAAAAAAAATGTGTCCATAATAAGTAACACTACTCGTTTCTTGGAGAAAAAAACTACTCCAGCAAATTGTTTGCCAGACACTTACAAAAATTTTTTTATATATGACAGAAAGAGTGTGTTCATAAATCCTATAGGTGCTCCATAATTACCTACGAACACAATATTTTGTGTGCACAAGCCATTTTCCTTATCACCTCCAGTCATCATCATCATTTTTTACCAATAACTGAGCCAATCCTCATAAAATATTTAAGAGTGCTCTGCTCCATTCCTATCAAAGCTCAGTACAATCGAGCCATTATTATCCTGCCACCGCCCACCTGCTTCTTTTTATTTTTGTTCCGGGTAATCTCTTCTTGCGGAAGAGTATCTACTTCCCATTATGAGCAACATAAGAATGGGACACATTTATTCCACTTTTTTTATTTACAGTACTCAACAGAATTGAAAAAGAAGGCGGAGGAAGGGAAGGGAACACTAACAAAAAAAATTTCGTGGGTGTGAAATTGTCTCCGAAAAATAATAATAGAAAAAGTGGAGGAAGCAGCCATTCCAAGCAGCTTCCGAACAATTTCCCTGTCTCCATAAAAAGCTGGAGGTCCAATAACAATGAAAAATTATCCGAAACACAGCCTTTTTTATATCCTCTTTAGGGAGACATGGTGTGCGGCGCAGTTCATGAAAATTTTCGGAGTAGTATAATAAAAGATAACGTGTATGTATCCAAAAAAAATAGTATAATTTGATGGGTTCAATGGAGCATTCCTCATTCCAGAATTGCATATAACACAGTTCCTCTCTATTTTATTAAGTAAATTGAATGAACTCCCATTTTACTTCTCTTTTCTATTTTTGGAGACTTTTTCTGGATCAACTCGATTATGATCATTTTTTCCCTTTCGCAATCTTAAAAACGGTTCGTCTCATGAGCCAAAAATAGCTCTTGTTCTCTTTTTTTCTCTGTGTGGGAAGATTTCCCAAGATAAGGAGGAAATGAACTTGTGTCTAATGAACTGTTTCAAGGCGAATTCCCCTCTTGTTTGCCGGAGAAGACTTACCGCGCAAAAAATATATTATATGACCCTTTTGCTTCTCTCGTTTATGCACACACACTCCAAAACTTCTTTTTTTCTTGTACTTCTTCTGGAATACAAAAAAGAGAGACAAAACATGAAAGTGAAGGAGAGAGCCAACTGAACAAGGAGAAAATCCAATTTTCCATCTTGTAAAACTGACACAAGCACGCAGAAAAAGAGAATAAAGTCGCCAAGTGTTTACTTCTCTTTTTTATATTTTTTTTGGTGGTGGTGGTGATGATGATGATAGTCTCCAAAAAAAAAACGACCACCATGCTTGTATCACATCCCATATCTTTTTATTTTCGAGAAATGCTGGTTAACAATGATACATAATACCCTGAAAAAAAACTACAAAAAACGAGAGTATTAGTGCTGTTGTATTTTTTTTTCTTGGAGCGTCCATGTGTCCATAAATGTGTTTTGCTGCGTAATACACTCCAGAGAGAGAAAAAAAGACTTGAAGAGGAGTATCTTCTTTCCTTCTTGGAATAATAATAGTAATAATCTTCTTTTTTTCTTGTCTCAGAGGAGCATTATTATATAATTCAGGCGGTCAAAGACCCTCTCTCTTCTGTTGCTTTTTTTCTCTTCTTTTTTTAAGGAAAAACTTCAAATGTAATAATAATAATAATAGCTTTGGAGGAAAAAAAGAAAGAATTAGGAACTCTGAAAAAAATTATATATCGAGTTACAAAAATATTGTAACTTCTTTTTATATACATTTCTCCTTTTTTTCTTTGAAGAGCTTTCCTTGGGAAAAAATTTGCAAAGAAAAGAGAGAAAGGGACACGCTGAAGGGAACCCAGAAGGAAATGTTTTTGTGCTTTGCGACTCCAATAAAAAAATATTTCTTGGAGGAAGAAGAACCCTTCTTCTAAGAAAGAAAGGAAAAGTGACATTTATATATTGGTTTGGTAGAAAAAAAGAAGGAACTCTTTGCTGAGTGTGTTCAATATAGTTAAGCCTGGTTATTATTATTGAACCATTTTTTTGTGTTGCCGGAGGTGTGGTAGCTTTATGGAGCAGACACACTACTTAAAATGTATCCAGAAAAGACTTCAGAGTTCAAGTCTTCCGTATTATTCCCAATTTCAGCGCTTTTTTTTCTCTGTAAAAAATATATACAAAGCTCCGTCGTGTGGAGCTCCATCCAGCAAGCAGAGCATAAAGAAGAGGAGGTGTGGAAGAAAAAAAATACGGAAGTGCTCCAAAAGGAGTTCGCGAGACAGTAAATACTTGGAGATGGGTCTATTGAGCATTATTACGTCAATAAACTGGCTTCCACAATGAGTTTCTATGCAGTAGAAAACCTGGAGCGATGTATGGTGGCATGGCTGCTCGAGTTACTACTTTCACTTGTGTGTGTGTGTCCATTATAATTTTATGGAGAGAAACTTCGACGTGTACATGTAGTGACCAATTTTTTTACGCTCCCCGAAATTCTCAAGTGTGTATTTGGAAGCTTGTTTTGATGAGGAAAAGGGTGTTCACCTTTTCTCTCCTTTATTTCCGTGCATACTTATAAGATTACCTTCATGTGTCAACGATGTGAATGAATATGCACTAATTTTATTTTATTTTGGAGGACCAAACTCCTCTTTTTATTGAGACGAGAAAATGCTATAAAAAATTTATTTCCTCAAGTTCTTGAATGGAAAAGGAATATTCAAATGGTATGTCGTTTCCCAGAAAATGGAACCGAAGCTTATCACCTCAATAAAATATTCATGTGGAAATGATGCTCTTATTGAGGAAACGGGAAGTGATATTGGATCGGAGTTCATGATGGATGGCTGGCTACCTATTTAATGGAGACTTTATATGACTACAAAAAATATAATTTCGGTCTTTTTTGGAAGCTCGCACGAGCGCTTGCTGTAAATAGCTCTAATCAATTTTTTGTGCCGACATCAAGTTTTTCTTGTTCAGATCTTTAAGTTAGCTCAAATAAATGGCACATTCAAATATTTCTTAATTTGGAGTGCAAGCGTGCATGTGATTTTTTGCATACTTGGACGACGTCCTAAATAAGATTGAGGAAGAGGAGGAAGTACTACGTTTTAGGTTCATGGATTCCAAAATCTTTTAATGCGATGTCATTATCATATCAAATGTAATATAGCCATAATTTCATGGGCTCTGCAGTTTTTGGCCACATTTTTTGTCGCGCAATCTCAAATTTGGGAGACAGTCAAAACAAGAGGATCAGCCCGACGGGAATTTCATCTCAAAGAAATGATTCATTTATTAAAACCTACCTAAATCATAATAAGATGACATCTCATCTTCTACAGAGATAATTACAGTGTCAAAAGTCAGTGCAGTCTACCGTGGGAAGCTCTTAACTTGTTACTAATGCAGATAAGAGGATAAGAACAAACATGGAGTCAACGACCTCTCTCTCTCTCTCGTCGCTGTAATCAATCATGGAACATGATGCCATACGCTTGTCTAGTTTTGGCACCGTCTTTCAGGCAATATTTATCATAACAAAA
>JAHZNF010002751.1:0-16397 GCA_027744215.1 Troglopedetes dispersus
AAATTTTATGACTGTATGACCCTCACTCAACCGAAGCGATGATACGGCATAAAATCAGGCATAGCGATGGTCTTATTTACATCCACACGCCAGTACCATGTGGGGAGTAAATTGACCGTTTTGCTTCGGAGTTTTCAAGCTGGTAAATCTTGCCGAACTTGTCACTTCTGTCTCTGAAGGTATAATGAAGTGCGTTGGAAAGACATTAATCATCTATCCTTGAGATTCACTTCATTTCCAGTAGATAACAATTTTCATATTTTGTCAATTAATAAATGCCACTGTTACCCGGTGGTAAGTTGAGTATGAGGATCCAACTTGGAAAACAGCTATCACTAGCTACCGTGTATCATTCATCAATTTTTCTCAGGCTTCTGCAGTGCCCTTATGTAGCAATTGCATAACCAAGGTATGTTCGTAAAACTGCCAGAGATGCCAAATGCCATAACATTACGTACCTACCTATCACATATCAGGCATCACTCATAAGGCCGATAAGGTAAGGTTCGTACGGCCGACTTTTACTCGAACCGTTGTTGCTTGAAGTGAAGTGAAGAGTACAAAACTTTATATAACTATTTTCCTGGCTCGACAATGTGCCCTTAGATGTACTTCGATTCAGCGAAACAGTTTCAAGTGAGACGCTATTAGTAACCAATGTAAGAATGTTAAGGATGAGAGAAGATTAAAGAGTAAAACCCTAAGTAATTGTCAATAACAGGTTGCAATAATCCCTCTGGCTGGTTTCGAATTCGAAATCATGAATTTAAATATAAAGATTTGTTGTGGACGATGTAACGCATTATTGCAATTAATATCTATTGCAAAAATGCAGTATGTAGTTTTACGCGAAGCGTCATCGCAATCAATCACCACACTAAGCTATGGAGTCTGACTTTCACCATTCTAGCTCCACTTACATAATATAGTGATGCAATGAATCTGTACAGGTGCAAAGAAACCCTATTTTGCGTTATGTCACCAAGACCCACGAAACAACCCTGAACCCAATAGACGAATCAAAGAAATATATAGCTATAGTATATTACACTGCGTGTGATCATGTATTTTCACAGAATATTACTAAGAAAGAGAGCACATATATAAGCCCCAGTCCTGCACGTAGAAGCCCTTCCAAGAAATGTAAAAAGTGTGTCCCATAAAAAATCTGAGAGTCACCTCCCAGCTGGTGTTTGTGTCTACTTAAGAAACTCATCCTTCTGTCCTGGGGAGAAAGGCATCTACCCAAAATTCTCCAGAAAGCTCTAATAATAAATGGTAAATGCAATAAAATAGAAAGAAAGGTGCATGCACACACGCACAATATATATTTCTTGTGGCATATCTTCCACAGTAATTTCATAGCTTTGTCTTTGCTAGGGTGCATATTAGGACTTTGGACGATAAGGAACAACCTGAAACCAAAGCATGTTATAGGGGAAAGACATTTAAAAACAGGAAGAACTAGAGAAAGTAGAGAGAGAGCCAGACAGCAAAATGAGATTTTTATTTATGGCCAGCCGCAATAAAAATAAAACTGGTGTGGTGTGTGTGTCTTGTCTGGTATTTCTTTTCTTTTCAACCTTCATCTCCACCTCTTTTCTCAATGGAGCCAACAAAGATTTTTTTCAGTTTTTTTACAAGTTCAATCCAAGAGTCTGCAGGTTTCTTTCTGTTTTCCCCACTCCCTGTTTTCCCTGACATCGTCACCCACCGCACACACCATCATCATAAACATGAATGAGTGCTAAAAAACCAAAACGCATTCCAATGGTGTGTAAAATGCGTGAACACAGAAAATGGCCAGCCCGCTTTACTCACTAGTTTCCCGGATTGGCTTGGATAACGCTTACCTTAACATTACATAGGTTCGATGCACGAGAGCAGCTCGGTTGCATGTATTAATTTATTGCCTTCTTGAAGTTGGCAGTGGCACTGATGATGACGACGATGATGCCTTTGAGGGGAAAATAAAGTGAAAGTGAGCAAAATGAAAGTATCTTTCTGTCCAGGGTTGCTATTGACTGGTATGGTGTTTGCTTTTTATTTTTATTTGTGACTCAAGGGTTCCACGATTCCGGGAATTTTCCGGGAATATGCAGAGAGGTGAATAAAAAACTGTCATCCTTGTCCGCCTCGATATTATCTACCTTGTCAAACACCCACGCTTTTGTGGCTGCTCCTCTGAATTTCTGTACAGAACACTACGACGTATTGATAGCAAAGCACACCATGATTAATATGTATAAAACAGTCTTGTTGGGAACAACCATAGGTGAGCATTCCAGGGTGAGTTTGAAGTGAGAATTTAACGATTTACCGTTGAACTGAATGTGATTAGTGCACCATGATGCAAAAGCAGACTACTTGATTTCTTTTTCTCCGAAGAATCGACCGGTACAACAAATGTTGTGTTGGGTAGGCTGTCACTCTTTGGCGTTAAAATAATCATCTTCCAAGGAGCGCGGGTGGAAGGCAGTGTTAGAGGCTGAACATTGTGAATATCTTTGCTTTGAAAAGTGTTGCTTCTACGTTCAATTAGCTCCTGGTTGCAACAGATGCAGCATGCTAATGAACCTTAACTGATTATTACCCTTATAATATTACTACCTTAAATTATTATCCTCATCTGATGATGGAATTTTTTAAACCATCTTTCACGAATGATGCCTAATCTACCTTGTCAAACACCCACGCTTTTGTGGCTGCTCCTCTGAATTTGTGTACAAAACACTACGTCGCGACGTATTGATAGCAAAGCACACGCACACCATGATTAGATATGTATAAAACAGCCTTGTTGGGCACAACCATAGGCGAGCATTCCAGGGTGAGTTTGAAGTGAGAATTTAACGATTTACCGTTGAACTGAATGTGATTGGTGCACCATGATGCAAACGCAGACCACTTGATTTCTTTTTCTCCGAAGAATCGACCGGTACAACAAATGTTGCGTTGGGTAGGCTCGCACTCTTTGGCGTTGAAATAATCATCTTCCAAGGAGCGCTGGAAGGCAGTGTTAGAGGCTGAACATTGTGAATATCTTTACTTTGAAAAGTGTTGCTTCTACGTTCAATTAGCTCCTGGTTGCAACAGATGCAGCATGCTAATGAACGTTAACTGATTATTACCCTTATAATATACCTTAAATTATTATCCTCATCTGATGGTGGAATATTTTTTTTAAACCATCTTTCACGAATGATGCCTACTCTGAATATCGTAATATATTTACGATAGTGTCTTTTTCGTTTTCAAAGTAACTCGATCCAACCGTGCTTGCTTGCTGCCGATAATTGTATGGCGGTGTATTTGCTATACTTTCAATCATTTTTCGACCTTGATTGATTGATTTAATATAAGTATATGAAGCTGCGAAGATGAATTAGAAGGGTCGGCATAATTGATGTGATCCTAAATACACTTTGTCACTTGGCTGTGTTCTCCGGTGACGAATGAGGTGGTCACTCATACAAGTCCAGGTTTGCTGGCACTGGCAGTGTCGCAAAAGGGAAGCAAAACACACTATAACACTTGCTCCTGTGGCATCGCAAACTCGTATTTTTTGGTAGGCGTCGCGACCCTCATTCGCCATACTTCTGGAGAAACGTGCTTTCCTAATGAACATCTGAGTTCTAATATCGACTTTGGCGATTATGATGAATTATAGACAAAGTCATTTGGTGTAGTGCCCTATAGTAAGTAGGAAAGAACACAGCGGGGATCGCTGCAGAGGCATCATTAGAAAAGGACCCCGGCTGTCAGCTTTTTCTTTGGAGGAATTCATCAGAGAAACTGGAGCTCATATAATGCCAGTAATAACAATATGATCATATTACTTTATATAATTTTGCAGCAAATGTATCATGGTGTCCATGTCCACATGTGACCCCTTCCAATTTTTCTTATTTTCTCTAAAGAAAAGCCTCGGAGAAAGTGATTAAATTCAGCCATGGTTCGGCTTAATTTTCCAAGGTCCCTAGGTTATTGATAACCACTATCGCTTGCAACAATAATCACTAATGAAGTTGGAAAGCTATCCTCCTCGTGAAAAATAATTTTGCCTGCTTATTCTATAGGATGCTCTTATGTTTTTGCTGTCATTTCATTATGCGAATCATTTTTGCTAAACATTAATCAGTGCAGCGGTTCCTGCACGTTTCCGGAATTAAGCCAGCAAACCTCACTACAATTATTAAATTCGAAATAATTTTACTGCGGGTTTCATTAAATATATATTGTGTCCAGTTGCAAGCACTATTATAATTATAAGCAAACCTTCCGTTGCACGTTTTATGTTGGTACCTTGCAAAACTTTGCAGAAGTCTTCCCATTCCTACTTTTCTTTCGTTTCAAAGTGAAATTTTTTAAGCAAAGGCGTAATTCAAAGCACGTTTGCTACTTTTTCACCATCGAGTGCAAAACAGCAATTTCATGCATTCATCAAAGTCACCTTTTATTCTGTAAAGTTTACCACGTCCTTTATTTACAACCTAGGCGTTTTCTTCTTGTCTCCAGAATTGAGGGAGGTCGATCCAAAAAGACCTTTTCTGAATTATTATGTCAGTTGGGAGTTGTCCATCTTTCTTCTTCCGCTCCATCCTCCTCCCAAGTGTGGTTGTACTTATTTTAAATATTATTATGGATTCCATGTGATACAGGGAAATGTTGCTGGTGGAGGTAACCAGGATCCGACATTAGCATACACGCTTCCGGCAGTGTATCAGGCAGCGAGTTGCCCTTTCCTCCTGTTTGATATGTACAGCATGGTCGTCTTGGTGGGGGCCCAGGCAGTTTTATATTATTTTCCAAAAATTCAGTAGCCAGACGATCTCTCACTGTGGCGGCAGTTCAGAAGAAAGATGGAATAACACCAAATGAATTTGAACAAGTTGAATTACAACTTTCTCCGTGGTTCCCTCCTTGGGTCTTTAGGTTTTCCTGTGAAATACATTTTGTACATTTGCTCTCAGGAAGGAAGTGGTTTCTCACAATTACCTTAACCAAAATATTTCTACCTCATCTTCTGTGCAGATATTCACTGCTCCCACCTTATCATTTGCTTATTTTCACGCAGCGCAAGGATACAACATAGCATTTCTACAAGCATCCGACCACCGACCGCAAAACTGGATGGATAGAATCATCCCACCCAATAACAATAATAACGATGATGCTCCTTTATGTGCATAATGGTGTGGTTTGGTAGATATGAAATGGTCAATATGCGCGTCCTCTCCTGAATACCAACCACGCGAGACAAGTCAAGGAAATAAAAAAATAAGGCAAGAAGCAATAATATAAAATGGTTGGTTGCTTCCTAGCATTGATGATGTTTTCCGGCGAGATAAAGTGCTCAGCTCATCAGCGTATTCAAAGGCATTTGCCATATATTTTATTTCACGGTTGGACCAGTTGGCAGGCATTTCAAGATGAAGTAGAGCAACAAGATGGTGTGACCACGAGTATCGTTGCCATTGTGGTAACCATCATTTTCTACCTTTTTGCACCAACACTGCATAATACTCTCTTGAAGTTAATATATCAGTTACAAATTATAAATGTGTGCAAAGTTATTAGTTGTTTACATTTTTAAGGAGTAACAGCTTTATTGCCACTTAAGAAGTCATCCTGTTTTCTATGAAACACATTTCCTATGAATAACACTTGTACAATTTTATAATAGTCTTAAATAGATACATAAACAATATATTATTATGTTATTTTTAAAACTACATTCTCGGCGCTTATAATGTTGAACTGAAAACGCATTAAGATATGAATTTCCAACGTTGTTCTCAGGTTCTATTTTTGAACAATAGATATAAAAATAATTGCACACATAAACGAGTATTATGCGATGTTCATATACATAATTGTAATTCGACTACGCTGAATTGGATATATGATCTCTGTTTATATTATAATCGCAGGTGAGTCTAGGGTTCTATGTGCAACATGAAGGAAAGCAGAAAAAGGACAAAAAATATACCATGTAATTCGAGATTCTTACGTTTTTTCTGCTGCTGGGGCTATTTGATCATGATCATTTATTGGTTTGGAAGTAAATAAAAGTATCTGCCCCAATGCACTTTTTTCACTTTTGCACACATGAAACGCAGCTTCTGAGAAAATTTTCATTTAACTTTAAGGAAACATTTTATGCTGGGCTAAAATCCAAAGCAGTTGCCTTTGTTAAAAAGAATAATAAAACGGTCTTCAATTTTACTTTATCATGATGTTCTTGCTTGCAAGCAAAGTAATAAATAAATGGTAGTGAGATCGAGTACCATCTGCCTTTGTGTCATCGGTCGTGCTCCAGCTCTGTTGTTCTCTTCAATTCAATGAGAAAAAAAAGTACACAACAGAAAAAGAAACCCACTCTGACTGGGAATATCGGTAGCAGTAGCAGTGCTCATGGTGGTGTTATGTTTTATTAGTGGATGCCATGGTAGATGCGGATTGCTGCTCCCTGTGAACAAAAAAAATCGCCACTGCTTCTCATCCATTCCACTTCTTCCCCGGCTTCCTTCCGTATTTCTTCAAAAGAAGGAAAAGAATAACAAAGCCGCTTTTTCCTATCAAATTGGAAATTGGATATGGGCCGTTGCTCCAGGGCAATCATTCAATCTTCCCTCTCTTCCCGTTCATTCTATTTTTCCTTTGACTCTCTGTCTCGTTCTGTCTCTTGACCATTTTCATACATACGTATAAATGATAATAATGGCAATAGCAATGCGACACAGTCCTCTGCTCACAGTTCTGCTCCAACTATAAAATGAATGAAGAAAAGGAAGAGGAGGAATGAAATGAATGGATAAGGTGTAAGGACTCACTTTGAGAACCATTTGTCGCGTGCTTCCTCAACCGCACGTTTCTCATCTTGATCTGTTGTGTTGTCGATGTACTACTTTGTTCACAGTAGTAACTAAGTAATAGGCCGAGCAGCTACTAAAAAGCAGCCAGAGCTGGGGCACAACAATTCCTATGACCTTACAAGAATAACAATGAATGAATGGAACGGAATGAGATGAATGTATTCGTGTCTGCCTCCGCCTGCCCGCGTAAACACCTAATCATCATCGTAAAATGGGAAAAATCCAATGGTTTTTGCTATTTGTTTGGGAAACATTTCTGCCAATGCATAACTGCTTTTCCTGGCTGTTCTCATTGTCTGCCTACACTTACTCTGATTGAGTGAGAGGAAAAAGACTGAGTGAGTAAAAAGAAGAAAAGAATAATGTTTACTTTTTCGTTCCTGAGAGGATATTGATCAATGACCCTGCGTTTCTTGTGTGAAGAAGAAGGATATTTGTAAGCGTGCTTTGCTATTATGTCTGTTTCCTAAATCATCATCATAATATAAATCTTATGATTCATTGACACAGGAGGAAATACAAGGCTGCTCTGTTATTAATCCGGTTTCCTTCTGTGCGTTTGTGTGCCAAGTACCCGTCTCACTGTGTGATTGAATGTGGAAAAATCGAAATTGAGTACTCATCATCGAATTTCTCTTTATTTTCCACCAAGCAAATATCACGATGAAAAATCCAACTGCTGCACTCATTCATTCACCCTGTCTGGACAGCACCAATAAGGGAAATGCTGGAGGAAAAATTGGTGAATAAGGGATGGTTTCATTTTATGACTAAGATCACCAGACAGTTCTAATGGAGACATGTGAAAAAAAACTCTGATTATGTCATCTACAAATAAAAGGTAATGATGGGTTTGGTGACAGGAAGGGAAGGTACTATTTACATGTATGCAAAATGACATTGAATGGCTGAGTACCAAAATAAACTTTTGAATATTGGATTTCGGATTGCTTCAAAAAATGAGAACAAGGGAACATTGGAAACTTTTTCATTTTTTAAGCTTCTGAACATAAACCACTATTCAGCAAGCAAAGGGAAGTAGATGCTTTCATAAAAACCCAGATGAAGATAAATTGAAGTGCCAAATTTTAGTCAGAATATTGAAGGAAGGATATACACATTTTCCCACGTTAATTTAGCTTGAACAACAGAAAAATTTTCAACTTCAGTGGACACATGAAAAGTGATCCGTTTTATCCACAAAGTCTTGCCCAAAGTTACTACCATATCGTTCTCTTGTTTGATTTCATCAAAATTAAATATATACAATGAATACTATATTAAACGCTGATACTACGCTTTGGGGATTTGAAGGAGGACGTTCAGGTGGCAGTGTAATCATTTACAACTCATTAAATATGTACCTAATTTCAACCACGATTTCCATTAATAAAAGTATGCTTACTTGCTACGGACGTGCAATCCCTCTAGAATGAAAGCAACTTTCTCACTCATGGAATCATCTTCTAATTTTCTACTATGAGTCGGCTGCACAAAGTCCTGCCCATTTCAGTCATTAAGTAAAAACATGCGTTTTGTAGCGTAATTATTTCATTAGTAAAAATTTAAAAGCCCCACATTTCTTGCTCTTAAAAATAAAAGGAACACAGCACGCACACATATTATCAACTTCACACGCGTCCACAATTGCAGTTCCGGCATATGAAAAATTATGAAAATGCTAAATAGGCTGATAATGACGTTTTTAAGGTTTGGCCTGGTGGTGGTCTCCTTTGTCCGCGAGGACGTGTGTACATATTAATACCGACAGGAGTCATGACGGAGCCAACGATTAGCATTATCATCGTGCCAGTTGGCTAATATAATAATGTTCATGCCCCTTCAGCTCTTTTCCTTCACAAAATTTTTGAGATGACGGATTTCAATGGAAAGTTGACTGACTCGACTGCTCATGTTATTTCTACATTCAAAAGCTGACTAAAAAGGTAATATGATCATCCAACATTATTGTCATATAATGCTATTATGATGATGATGATTTCGCCCTTACTTAATAGCGATTTCTCTCTGCAACCGACATCGGTAAGTTAGAGTTCTGCTGCGTCCCTCCTATTTGATGAGTTTAATACGAATGAGTAATGGACTGGACCAACGGCTGTGGCTGTCGTCATCATCGTCATCCTCTTCATCTCTCATGCCTTTTTTTGTCTTCTCCGCTCCCTCTGGACAAGCAGTTTACATTTATACCCAGTAGCACTTTTTCACATGACAAGTCTCACTCACTCAACTCAACACTACGAGACCACACCGTAGTTTTCCTTTTTTCCAGCTCCTGTTCCAGCTGCTTTGTTTCTGGCTCCGACGTCCCAAAGCCCACTGTGAATTATTGTGCTACTAAATTTAAATTTGATTTCCCGACGAGATAACTAATTTTGTCCATTGCTCATGAATGCTTCCCCATTCCACTCATTCCCCCTCGTTTGATTGAACTTAAGAACGAAAATATATGTTCAATGTGTGAACAGATGAGTCTCACTGAACCGACTTTTAGCTGGCAATTTTGTAAAAATTCAAAATCTTTACTCCTTCCATCACAACAGAATTGACAGTATAAACCCGAAAAACATCCCCACTTTCCTTTGGGCTTGTCTGTAGGGCAATTAAGAGGGATTAGAATGTGTCCAATGGTAAGTTACCATGTTGGTCAATTTTTTCATAATAAAGCTACGAGTACATACATCAACATAAACGAAGCATCCCATTTTTTAGATTTAGTGAGTGACAACTGCTGGGTCATCAGTACTATTAGAAACAAGTCAAATAGGACAGCAAACGCAAAACGTTCCGGTGGTACAAGAGTAAAAGGCACGCATGGTGAACATACACAATTGCTATAAGTCTATTTGTTTGGAGGTGCTCGTGCACTTCAGTCAGTTGCACACAGAGAATGGTGATGGTGAATGATAAATTGCGTGCTGCGGAGGAAGAAATGGAATGCAAGGGAATTAAGGTTTTGTACACCGCACACTATAATAAGTGTTGACATTTTATATGACAGCATACATAATATGTGGGCATGGAATTATATGGAATGGTAAAAAATGCTTTGAAAATTGAACCACTAAATTCATTCACTCTTTCCATTTCACTCAATCTCACAGGAAAAAAGACAAAAAAATTGTTTGCATGCACTTCTCACTCACACAATCGTCCGTCAATCATCATTCTGCGAACCTATGTCATTATCCAACGAAAGCATGGGTAAATATGCACAGTTGAAATTACTATTGTAAGTGTATCGTTCATCATAACTATAGCATAGGAAAGGAATGTCTAAATCGAAAATATTATAACGTGGATAATTGCAATGGCACAGCACAGATGTTACGTGTGGTCTTCACTTGATTTCAACACGCAAGTATGTATCACTCTGCTAGAACTTCCAGATATTACCAAAGCATTATTGTATTACGAAGTGTCAAACCGTCTGCGTCTGTTCCAAGTCTGCTGTGGAACGCTGAATACATAAAAAATGCTACGCATAATAGAATGTCATATCGTGGGTCCGTCCGTGACACAAGGATGACCATGAAAGGATGGTAATGATGATGTTGAAGTGAGCACACGCAAAGCCAGTTGTTGCTCTCGCTTTCGCTGACATTTTGATGTTGTAATCCGTAAAGCAACTCAGTTAAATATTATTTTTGTTTGGGAGTAGTGTGTGCCAGTAAAAACAACGAGAAAAATGATATTGTGTATAATACAATGCTTGTAATTTATTAAACATTAAAGCAAAAACAATGAGAAAGAGAATGAGCACTTTGTCTCTTTGGTCACTTTCCATGAAGGACATTTGCTCTGCTGCGGATGTAACTTTTTGACATTTTCAGACATCCATCCCCATCCAATCCAATTCCCTCATTTAATACAATTGTATTACACTTTGTTTGCGTCGTTTCAAGTTTTCATGAATGGTGAGTGCAGGAACATTGCTATAGCCAGCCAGTGTGGAAACAGAAAATTAAAAAGTCATTTCATCATTGCTGTCATCCTGTGATTCTGCAACGCATCCCCTCAACCAATATACACAGAGTCGTGAAGCAGGGACGTGGACGCAATTACACACATATGCTTTTTTTAAAAGTTCCAGCAGTCCTACATTTAGATGTTTGATCTTTTTTTTCTAGTAACAAACTTCGTGACTCATTCCTTGAATGACATTATAAATATAAAAATGTTGCCACGCTGGGTACACATACTGTGTATTGTGTAATTTATTTTGACTTTTGTAACAAGTCATGATAATAATAAGCCATTTTGATTCGTCACGGTGGACAAACTTGTGCGCTTACCCACCAAAAACAACCACGGTAATAAGAGGGTTCGATCGAGAGGGTGCTCGCAAAGGTAATGTCACAAAACGTCGAACAGTTGGTCATTTTTATGTGCCATGCAAGGAGTCATCTCAGTCGTCCACATAAGTTTAATATGAAGTAAATAAATGAAAAATATTAGCAAGTGAGTATAGCTGTCAGTGTACTTTAAACACACGAGTTACAAAATAAAAATGTACGAGGTCATGCTGTGGATCACGAAGAGAGCATACACCCATAAAGAAATGCTTGGAAAGAGAAGGCAAGATTTTATTAAAATAGAAAATCCCATAAAACGTACTCAAATTGAAAGGAAGTAAAGAGAGCTGCGATCGACAGGGAGGTATGAATTCTGAAAAAGTCAAGATCAGTACTTTAATGTACAAAATGGGATACGATGAGTGAGTGATCAAGTTCTTTCTTTTTTTTTAAGAAAAAGAGGATTGCCTTTCAAACTTATTCAGATTCCGATAAAAACACATGTACGTGTAGTGCATAGTTGATCAGTAATCTGTACATTAGCATTTCATTCTCTACTTATGTTTATCTCCTCCACCACCATCATCTTCGGAAAAAGTAATAGTAAAAAATTTGTCTAATGACTGCAGTTATTAGTGAACGATTGCAATTGCAATGAAAATCATCAATTGCTCTTTTGGCCTGGTCTTCGTTCTATATTTTTCGTAAATATACCGAAATAATGAATGGTCTTTGAAAGTTTCATGAAACAGTACTGCTCTGCCGCATGTACTTTTTAATACACATTTCTCGTAATCAACAGCTGCACGCATTAATGTTGCATAATGACCCTCCAATTATGCTTTGCCCAAAGTACAAGTAAAAAAGTATAAATGAGTAATTTCGCTCCTTTTATTTTCACCGTGGGTTGATGAGTTATGATAGCCATTTGAAAGCATCAAAACATTGGTTGCTATTTGCCGTTGTATATGCCATTTATGCGAAGTCTTTGTATGTACAAAAATGGGGTAGGAGGAAGCTATTAAGCTATTAGGATTTTTTTTATTGAAACCTGAGTCAAGCCAGAGGAAGTATGGAAGTGGAAGATGCACAATAATACCGAAGTTGATCAGTATATGGCTCTCTCTTCTGGTTTGGCGATGATGTTATTGAGCAGGGCTTGTTTGTAACATGTAATGTGTGTGCGTGTGCTTGAGTGTATGTTATGCAAAGCAAAGTAATTTGCTGTTTTTATTGAACCAGTCGGCCTGTTTGTCTGAAAGGAGGATTGCGATAGCTATCAAAGAGATTGTAATAATAATAATAGTAATAATAAATAAACGCATAATATGAAATGCATTGCATCGTAAGCAACTATAAAAATAGAAAAAAAGGTGATTGCTGGATAACTGAGCTGTTTCTCTCTCTGTGCTGTGCTTCCGTTTATGTACAATGCTCCTTTTGCCCTCTTCGTTTTATGTATGCACCCCACTTCCACTACTTATCTTCGTTCCAGAAAAGTAAAATAAAAAATAATAAAATGCATTTCACTTAGCAGCTTACCCACTTGCTTACATTTTATTACATACTGCTGCTCTACTCTAATACTCCAGCAACCAAGATTAATGGTGAAGTGTGGAACAGATAAAAATCCATTTTGTATTGCTTGCAGTAGCTCACTTGCTGCTGGAATTATTCCATTTCTGAAACTTGTGCATGTAATATATTGTTATATAAAAGGTGCAAGTGAAGGAAGAAAAAAAACAACCCCTCGTTTTTTCTGCTTCCTCCACGGATAGATGATATATTGTATCAATATCGGTGTTTGATCATGCAACCACTGAGCTGGAGATTATGATGATGTGAGTGAGTGATATCGTTCATGCGAGCTTGAATCGAAGATACAAATGGGAACGATGAGGAAGATGATACCAAATCTACTTTTATTTGTAACTATATTTATGCATTATTACTCCTGTTTAGCTGAAAAAACTCTGCATGGCTTTACTCTCTGCTCCACACTGCTCTTTCTCGTCTTCAAAACGTACTTGCGCACTTGTTCTCCATTTTCCATATCTATGTTCATTCATTGGAATCATTTATGATCAGGGGAAGCCAATGATGATGATGACGATGACGATGGTGGTCATCATCATCATCCACATAATCATCGTATCATCCCTCTATCTGTAAAGAAAGCCTCCCCCTTTGACTTGAATCTCCGAAAAAGAAAAATGGAAAAACATGGAAAACGGAATCGTGTTATCACCATCCATAAGCATGCTAGGAGATAAGTGCACTAGACTTCTATAACTGTGCACACAGGAAGAAAGCAGTAATGTTAAAAGAAAACGACATGAACAGAAAAAAGGAAGGGGAAGTTGCTAGTTCTATCTGACTGACTTGAGTGAGCGAAAGAGAGAGTGAACCGACTTGAATTCTTTTTTTTTCGGGGGAAATGGTGTGTTCACGCGAATATACGTATTTTGGTGTCATTGGGGGAGTACATATTGGCACTGATACTGCTTGGCTACATGCATATCATCCCGATATTATTCCATCCTCCTACAAAATTGTTAGATATACAGTTCTTTTCCAGTTGCATCGGAGAACAGACGATGAGATCATCCTCTTTTTTCATTTGAGGGGTAATAAATGGAAGTCAGGAAGTTGCCCCTTCTGGCCTCGCCTGCCATCGCGAACAGTGGTAGTGGATGGCTCGCCTGAAGACCTACAAGAAAGTTTTTTTGTATTGCTAGAATACGTACGTGTGCTAATATGGATCTCTGCATATTACAATGCAGTTTCCCAGTCGTGGAAACACCGTCATCCTGATGACGTGGTGGATACTATCTACCTCTATTTGTATCTGCACACATGCTGCTAGGTTAATACAATTACGAGATCAATTCAGTTTCCATCTCGCAGGAATCAGCTAGCCGAATGAAAAAAGAAAAGAGCAGGAAGGATGTAAAAAAAAGCGAGACATGCACGCGTACCGCTGCCACGGTCAGAAAGGAAACTGAATTGTACACAGTAGTGCACAAGTGAAAGAAGGTTGCAGATGATCCATGGTCACTTATATAACAAGAAGAATTATAGGCAGTGATACTTTTTGACATGGCGTGACGAAAGTTCAGAGAAGGAAAGATAATATGCGGAATATATTAACAAAGAGCTTTGCGATGTGGTAAGAAGACTCATGACTCATCCACAACCTTTGGTTTTATACCTACAATTGTTAAAGTTCCTGGATCAGTAGATATTAGTAGCACGTTATTGGCTCCTTGTTTTTTACGTATATTATCATAGACTTGATCCCAAGGAGAATATCTAAAGAGCACTTGCTCCATACTCTTAGAATCCCTTACGCATAATGTGTATACAACTTGCATTATTTTTCTTTCGTGTGGGGAAAAAAGGGAATAAAGAAAATACACATCACACATCATCATGATATTAGTGCATGTCTTGCATTTCAGCTGCTTAGCTATTAATGGACTTCCTTTCACGGTTGAGGAAGCCTTTTCCCAGGACGTATTATTTCTTGTTCCCGATTAAAAAAGCGGTAGCCGACTGGCGAGTATGAGTTTGAAACGTCCGCACACGGAGGTAGTTAACATAAGTGATGATATTATGATGATGATATACTGCCACCCAGACACGTTGGGTGGATGGAAGAAAATAATTCGTTTAAAAAAGACGATGACATAACATGCGAGAAAAAAAACGGAGAAAGGAAGACAGGCGGCTAACTAAACGAGCAAGTATAAGTAGAATATAGGTACGCACTGGAAGATAGGTAACGTACAAATATATATCAGTTCATAAACATTAATTGCGAGATGGACAGGTGAATAAAAAGGGAGGCAGCGTACGTGTACATTTTGGGAATATGTGTGAAAAGATAACGACTTGCTACCAACCCATTATTAGCACACACAGAGGCAATTTTACTGTTCATATTCTTTGAATTCTTTCTTTTCTCCTTTCTCTCGACCAACGCAACTTCTTTAGAGCGGCCTAATGCTGAGAAAGGNGACCAACGCAACTTCTTTAGAGCGGCCTAATGCTGAGAAAGGTGACAGCCCCATCTTATTAATAATACAGTGTTCCTCCGTTTTCTTCCGCCACACAACAAAAACTTTGTTTAGCGTATGGTTCGTTTAATGTACGCAAATATTGTGAGTGAATGAAACAGACCGCATCCTCGCATTCAACAAAGTTTTTCTCCAGTTTATAGTGTTGAAGCATTTTATTCACCGCTTGCCTCCATTCATCTCATATGGAAAAACTGTAAATTTTGGACACATGCACCGGTAGTATTTTTTCAACAATTTTTGCTTGAAAAAAAAAACGTTGGAAATATTTTTGTTTCACATGAATATTTTAGTAGTGTATATAAACATAACAGCGTCAGTGGATAAAAGTCAGAGTGTGAGGTGCTCTCTGGAAAAAAAAACTTTTTTCCGGGTTGCTCACGCTCACATTATTTGTGATGATATGATAATACACTAGTATACAGAAACAGCTAAGATGTTTTTTGCTCTTGTTTACTTACCTTCACCATTGCACATCTTTCCACTGATTCCATGTAGTTCAATTCATATTATGTGTATATCATCACGCGGTGCAAAATAGGATATATGAGTTGTGAATTCGCTAAGCACCATGGAAGAAAATGATGAATGTTTTCGCTACATCGTCATCATATCATCAGGTGCATAATCGTTTTTTCTACTTTCCAGTCTTCCATTCTCCACACACACACACGCTTGACTACTTTAAGGCTTCTTTCTCTTTACTTTGGTAAAAGATAATTCAGCGGGAAGTTCAACCTGGCGTATAATGGAAAAACAACAATAGTCGCAAGCATCATCGTCGTCATCGTATTGTTGCTGTTGAAGAAGGAAAATGAAGAGGAAGCGGCGTGCGGTTGCGTTTGCCTTTACTGCTTTTGTTTGAGGATATTTACACAATTTACACAGTGTAGTCAACCCACCACCTAGTGTACACACAGGGTTTTGTGGACACAGACACACGCATGCATTTGGTTGATTTTGAGGAGATTGAGATGGTTGTTTTTTGTATGCCTATCTAAAAATTTGCGTGAATACACGTTCCCGAGCTTTTCTCAGTGCAGATGTGTATGTTTTCTTTTGGTGATAGATGGTGCAATGCGTGAATGGATTAAATAAAGATGTTTTTTTGGAAAGATGAAGAATAT